>JASCZW010009553.1:0-41718 GCA_034211315.2 Aedes japonicus | reverse complement strand
CCAATAGAAAGTTCTGATCATATGCTGCGTTGGATGAGAGTTCCGAGAAGTATTGTCCTAATGCATTCGACACGAAGCTTGGATCCCGTGATACGACGTCTTTTGACGAATCCCAATTCCTTGTGCCCTTCTTTTGCCGCTCAATGCATTTACACGTCGCCACATTTCGGTGGTTGATTGGCTGCTGTCAAAACCCTCGAGAAATGTTTCCCAAGACTTGCTTTTTGCACTTCGAATAACGTCCTTACATTGGTTTCTTAGCCGTTGATAGTGTTCGTGGATGTCCTTCCATTCCGGGTGGGTTATTGGGGTGCGTTTGAGCTTCCTTAGAGCCTTTCTCCGAGCTTTCACTGCCGCTTTTGTGTCTTCATTCCACCAGTGTAAGGCTTTTGAGCCTGGTTTACTGCTTGTTCTAGGTATGTTAGCTTTAGCAGCGTCATGAATTATCTTACACAGCTCTTCAGGACTATAGGTACACTCCGGATTCACCAGAGTAAGAATATCTTTTTCGAAGCCTTCCCAATTACTTTCTTCAATGCGCCATCGGGGTCGTCTAGTCGTTTCTGGTGGAGTATCGTTACTTTGAATTTCGATCGGAAAGTGGTCGCTACCCATTGGATCTGTATGGATGGTCCATCTGAGAAGTCGGATTATCTCACTGGATACTAGTGAGACGTCTATGCAAGATGTGCATGGACCACGCAGGAAGGTTGAGCTGCCATCATTAAGCACGATCAAATCATTCTTCTCGGCGAAGTTGAGAATTGCGGTGCCTCTGTTGTCGGTTTTACCCGAACCCCATGCGTAGTGATGACTATTCAAGTCTCCTAGTATTATATACGGTTTATCTAGCTGTTCAATTAGATTTTGGAGGTCATTTTCAATGTTATTAATGCCGTTCTGCGGAAGGTATATGGAGACAATAGTATGCTGGAATGGTAGATCAATTTTAGCAGCGAGCGCTATGAGAGGGGTATCTAGTGGTACTAGAGTATGAGGGGTAGTTTTGACGACCGCAATTGCAACATTTTGGAAACGTGTTGCACCAGATTTCACATACCAGTGGTATTGGTCGTTGAGAATTCGGTGAAGACCCTCAGAATCACGACAGTGAACCTCTTGTAGTGCAAGAGACTGGGGGGGGTTTTCACGAGTCAGCAGTTGAAGATCACTAAGGTTGTTGAACAGGCCATTGATGTTCCATTGCAACGCAATACGAGTTATTTTGGTATTTTCAGTTGAAGATAGAGCATCTGATGAACATAGGGGTGTGTCATGTTGAGTGTTGGTGAGGGTTGGCGGGTATACTGCTACAGCGTTCTGTGAAATGGTGATTGTCGTTGAAGTTGATCGACTACTTGAGGAAATCTGATGACACTGGTATAGCCGATCGTAGGCCTCCGCGTCAGATAAGACCGATGCTGGAAGCGGATGTTTACCGGATGGCATAGTTGCTTTCAAATCGTGACTTTGTAGTTGAGCAACTGCTGAAATATTGATCGGGTATGTATATGGTGGCTTGGGAGAATTGACGCATGTACTTGCCTGAGATAACAGGCCCCCCACACCAACTGCCGCCGAGGGCTCATCACAGGCTTGTGGTACATCCTCGGTCGGGGTTGGTGCAGGGAAAGACCTAGGGTTTTCTAAACCCATGGAAACACTGATGATGTTGGTATCCGGGTTGGGGAAGATGTTGCGGGTTGCTGACGGGATTGAATGAGTTTTCAATCGGCTCATTTTGTTTACTTTTCTTTGGACTTTGTAGGCCGCACTGAGGGATTTCCCGTCTACGGGTTGGAGAGAAGCTCTCCGGACAGGTTCTTCTCTCAGCTCTCCTTCTTGTGGGAGTGGGAGGGGTACTGTAATTTCCCGGCTCCCAACTCTGCTGGTGAGTTTGTTGTTCATTGGTTTATATTCTTTGTTGCTACAGGTAGTGTTGTGAGTTGAGTTTTCAAGTTGTTTGGGTTTATCTGGCTTGTTACGGATAGGCATGTTAAATTTGTTGATTTAGATGCACGGATACGGTCTCGGGGTTGGAAAAATCCACTACTTTTTCTCCGTATTCAATTATTGGATTCAGTGCGATGTTGGAAGTAGGTGGCTTTACGGTTTTTGTAGGTGGGCTTCTGCTATCCGGTGAGGCATTCTGGAGTCGTTTTGATCGCCGTAGGTGTTTATCTTCGATCTTGGGTCTGCGTTTCGTGATTCCTTTGGTTTTGTCGGTTCTCGCAATGACTTTGAATTGACGGTTGGTACTGCTATCTGATCCAGTTGATGTTCCAGGTGTACATTGGATGTTGCTGGACAGAGCGACTAAGTTGGATTGCAGAGAGTCAACTTTGTGCACCAAATCTTCCAGCTGTTGGTTCTTCTGCTTCACGTCCTCGAGAAGTTTGAGAATCGTTTCCTCCTTCTTGTTATTGTCTGCAATTAGCTTGTTGATAAGTTCATCCTTCTTCTTATTTTCATTCATTAGCGCTTCTATCTTCGAAGTATCCAGTCGAGGTTGAGCGGTAGCCTGGGCGTACGTGACATTTCTCTCTTCGACTCGTCTTCTTGCTTCACGGTACGTTAAATTGTTGTCCACTTTCAGTCTGACGACGGCAACTTCCTTCTGGTAGTTTGGACACGTCCGACTAGTTGGGCGGTGTTCACCTTTGAAATTGCAGCAGAAAGGGAGCTTTTGACAATCATCACCGTGAAATTCGTCGGAGCAGTTGTAGCACCGTCTTGGTGTAGAGCATCGTATTTTCGAGTGGCCGTAGTTAAAGCAACTGTAGCACAGAAGCGGATTGGGATAGAACGGACGCGTATCGACTCGTAGAAGTCCCACTTTCACGTATTCTGGACATGTCGTTTGATTGAAAGTTAAGATTACCGTTGGGGTGTTAACACGCTGGCCATTTTCCATTCGGGTAATCCTTTGGACCTTGATCACATTTTGTGAAGGCAGTTTTTCCAGAAATTCCTCTTCTGTATAGCGGATTGCATCCTTCGAAAAAATTACACATTTGCTTACATTGAGGGTTGGGTGAGTCGAAATAGAGATTGGTGTGCCGTCTATAAGTTTGGTCATTTTGAGTAATTTTTCTGCATGTGCAGGGTTGCGAACTCGAAAGAGTATACCGTTTTGTTTGGTCGCTCGATACTGATTCAACAACGGACTCTCCAACTACCGATTCAACACTTTTCCCGATAAGATACGGGTCCATAGGTAAATCTGCCCCATCCAGTCCTGTCATTTGCAGAATTATCACTCTGCCAAACTCGTTTTGTGGGTCCATGAAAAGCGGCAGTCTTGGGCCCAACGACCCTTTCGGGTCGCCCCCGTTGGGGGATGTCATCTTTAGCTCTGTTTCCACCTACTCACTGTTCGCATGATCACTTGTTCGTAAAGAAAACCGATAGACGGCGATGATAACAGTCACCTGCTACCCACCCCAAGGCGAATCAAAGTGAAGTTGATCACCGTTTGTTTTGGTTTCTCTCTTCGTAGCTATAAACATGTGCTACTTGTCCGATCTGGTCAATAACTGAGAGAGATGGGCAACACACACTATTCGAACTATTGGTCTTCACTGGTATGGTAAATACAGTATTGTAGTTCGGATCGTTCGTCTTATGATGATATAGTATAACACTACTACTTTGATTGCTTTTAACACGAGGTGATGTGGTCGCCGATCGTACACTTGATGGAGGTCAAGTGGAACCGATTTTAAGCCACAAAAAGACAATACTATGCTGTTTAGATGACGAAATCGATAGTCACTATTTGTGTAATACTATAAAATACATCCGCGACGAACAAAATAATAGTTAATGCACGATAAGGTACGATTTGATACGGTAAATAGCCGGACTAGAAAATAGCGACGTCTTCTCTGTCTGAACTATTCATATACACTGAATGAAAAATTATTCGATCAATCAATATCCCATAATCAAATAGCAATCAGCAGCTGAAGTCATAAGTGATCAACAATTATGTGTAACCCATTGTTGTGACCTGGGCTGAGATTAAAACGGGAACAGATACCCTACGCGTTCCAATTTTTATCCTCATCCAAGCGAATGCGGAAAATTGTTTTGATCGAGCCACATTCCGGGTCTGTTTGTTAAGTCACCGTCTGCGTCCTTGAATTAATCCACATCCACTGGATATAATCCCTCCATCGGACAGGTAAAACGTAGCACGAAAATCAATTATATTCGGATTTATCGGCATGGCCATCTGTTTGTGCGAGTCCTCTAGTAGATATATTAGAATCCAGCACACAAAATACTCAAACAAGTCAGCATGAACAGGAAAATAAAACAAACTAAAAATCGGTTGGAAATCAATCTTCTGGTCATTAAAAATGTTGCCTTTCTTGGGGGAGAGAGAGAAAAAAAAACAACCAAAATAAACAAAACGTTGAAATAAAGTTTATCGACGATGGTTTTAGTGGAGAAGCTTGCGGTGAAGCTGTGCCTTCGTCACGAGAGTGCTGCACAAAGCACACAGAGACAATCTAATGAAATAAAGTTGTGCTTTCGGAAAATTGTATTTGAGTTTGGACTGCTGCTGCTGCTCGGAAAAAGTCCGGCTTTTGGAAAACTCAATTCAGCTCTGCTCTGGAGCATTCGTATCGCGTTCGAGCTAGGCCAAGAAGCGTTGGATTGAATTCAGTACCTACTCCTGTAGTTTGAGTTTCCAGTTTTGCTGCTGACCGGATTTGCTGCGGCTGTTTGCAGTGGCAAGCAAGCGTGAGATTGTTTTTGTTTTCCAAACGATGTTTAGCTTTTTGGTGAATGTTTGATAAGATTTCTGGCAGGCCGCATTTGGTGTATTCGATTGAAACAGTTTCAGTGACATGATTGGCTTTCTATCTCCGATTTCCTACTAACTCTATCAGTGTCCCTTAAAAGCAGCAGTCATTTCCGATAGTCGCTTTTCCACGTTCGCGTAGTAAAGTTTTAAAACACTCTGTTATGAGTGCTGACCTAGCACCCGTGTCGTAGGTGAAACTGCCGTCACACACAATCTAAGTTACGACTCTCGGAGGATGGCTGACAAACCATTATGCACCCCTCCCTTCGCCCGTTTGACCCGGACACCCACTCTGGTTCCATTATCGCACACTCGTCGGTTGCATGGCTACGGTTATCTCTCCATTAAATGTCCAGCTGAGGGCTACAAACTGGGGGTGGTTAACTGACAACGAAAAAAAAAGTGTTAAAGACTAGGTAGCAGTCCAGCATTGCACGTTGCCAGGAATGACGCACAACTACTTGTACTCCCTCGTTAACATTGTTCATACTCGTTTTTTTTTCGGCAGAGCTATGTTCATAACCATTTGAGGTGTAGTGGACTGTTTGCCAACTGGCACTCGTTTTGTGTCCCATAGATCAAATAACTCAATTTTATTATAACTCTGCAGCCCTTTCCTCCACAGAGGAGAGGAGGACCCCGTGGTCCGATGGCGGAGAGCAAGGGTCAGTATCAGTATCTTATAGCTGCCTAGATTGACCGGAGCAGAGTTTGCCGGCTTCCATATCGTCGATGCATGGCACAAATGGGGGTTCGTGTCGAAGATAAATTTATAACTTTGTTTATTTTTATCGTCCATGAATGGACATAGTGTATGTATGCTTGTTTGGTGTGTCCGGTGTTAGCACGCAAACACAGTCTATATATGTTTCAAGCCAGGTGGAAATAAAAGTTGAGGAAAAATGCATTCAAGATAAATGACAACAAGCCATAGACAAGTTATCGATGGTGAAATTGAAAGCGTTTTCGAAACTGACAGTCCCAGCACAGCCTGCTAGACTAAATTATCAAACTCTTTGGACGGTTTTTGTGTTTGTAGGTAATAAATTCAAAGCTGGTTTTAGGAAACAGTCAATCATTGTTTGTATATTGGGCATATAACTCCCTCTTTCCACTCCTCCGGTAGCTGTTCTGAATCCCAGATCGTGACTTTCAGTCGATGCAGACAAGTCACCCACTTATCCGGGCCAATTTTTATAAACTTCACTCCGATGTTGTCCATCCCAGCTACCATGTTTTTTCTTAAGCTGTTTTATAGCATCCTTAGCTTCATAGTTTGTCGTGGGAGTTGACACGTCATCCTCGTCGACCATACCTAGGTATTCTGCGCCATTCAGGTGGTCATCGTAGTGCTGCTTCTACCTTTCAATCACCTAACGTTCATCCGTCAAGATAGCTCAGTCTTTATCCCAACACATGTGAGATGAGTTTCCTGTCTTCGCTTCTGTCTGTACCGGTCCACTATCGGCTCATCTTGAACCGTTTGAAACTCTTCGTCGAACCAATCGTTCCGTCGATTTCTTCACTAACACATCACCTCACTTTTTTATGCTATTACTGGTATCACCGTCATCAAAAATGAACTCCGTGAGGTGGGAGTGATAGTGAAGTGAAAATCTACGGTTTGCGTCACTTTTTTCGGTGGCATGATGGTGCCGTGGCAACCATAATAACACCGAGTTCATTCAAATCGTCATCTCGGATGAACTCTTCCATATTTTTTCACTTGGGTGACATTCGTAATAAGGTTTTTTGTTTACACTTTGTTTTCACCGTGAAGTGAAACCCGTAATAAGTCCTTCTGTATGCACATTCGATGTATGCACATTCGTAACTCCACAACATTCCTAATTCTGAGTCATTTTCTCGTCCGTCGTCCGTTGGCGGCCATACCGGAGCGAACGCATGAGGAGATTCCAATCAATAGGCTTTCCAGATGGCAGTTTGTTCAAGCACTTCGTGACAATTTTCATAAACGTTGCTACCACAAATATCTCAAGGAACTTCACAAAACAGTCTAAAAAAAGTTCTCCAATATTGGTCCTGGCATGGAGGTTATCGTGAAGGAAAACAACTTACCACCCCACGCTTAGAAGCTGCGAGTAATCCTAGAGGTTCATTCTGGAACGGATGGATTTGTTCGTATTGCTGATGTCCGGACAAGGTCCGAAACACAAAAGCGCCCCTTACACGATCTGGTACCGCTTCCAATCTTGAATAATTCATCATCTTGAGTTTTCTTCTGGGAATGGATTTTTGAACTGCGTTCTGACAGAACGTAGAAATATTTGAAAGTGAGTTTTTTTGTGTGTGTTTCCTGCTTGCTTTGATCGCTTTTGAAACGCTCGGAAAGCTACGAAGGACCCGAAAAAACAATTATTTTAAAGGTGTTATACCATTTATCGTTTCATAATTATTGAGGTTATCTTCCAACAATCATGAACTGAAGATAAAGTGTATCATATCGATGACAAATGTTATAGTAAATCAAGATCTTACCATAACACTAATAGGTTGTTAAGTATCGTTATCATACAGAAAATGACTTTTTCTGGATCAAAATTTCCGGTGCATTATACATGAAATAATTTATGAATAATATTTTTTTCTGCAGTTTTACTTAAGGTTGTATCGTATAATTAATATGATATAAAAAGATAATAGAAGTTACGTCTGGAGGCGTTCGAAGAGCTTTTTAAAAAAACTTAACTGCTCCGGTCGGAGTTCTAACTGAAACTGATTTATTCTACTTTTTCATTATTAATCGATCACACGATCGAACCTTAAAAATAAGCTTACCCTGCACTACCTTTGTACCTAGCAACTACCAATCCATGCTGCTGACTCCTGCATAAATGTGTCCGCGGCTCGGTGCACTGGGTCGCGGCAATCTGTTCTGCTGGTGTACCGTGCCTTGGTGGTAACTGCTCCTCCCCTGGTGTTGAACCTCCTGGTTCGATATCACATCCTCAACGATGGTGGCTGATAAAAATGTATTGGTGCTGGATCGGCGGGTTGACTATCCTCAGATTTATGTGGTTTTGGTTGGTTGATGTGTACTTTCTTCGAGTGATTTCTGAGTCTAAAAATAGTGTAAATTGCAACGGTTATGATCATGAAAGTTGTGAAGGAAAATCCTCCGACTATTGTCCATTGATGGGTGACTGTTGTTACTTTCAGGTTCTCCAGATGTTCCAAGTTTTTGTGGTGAAGTCTTCTCAACGTGTGGATATCGGTTGATTGTTCAATATTTCGCCTTGTAACCTTCAATCCTGTTGTAAGTGCGAAAATAGGGTGTTCAGCGGTGTATATGATTTGGTTTGTAAACGTTATATTCCTTATCGAAATTGTGCAGTTTTGGTATGTGATTAGGAATGAGCCAACTAGTTTTCGGTCAGAAATTCCGCATGTATTGAGGAGTGTGTCGTTCGCCTCGTTCAATAATAATATGGTTGGGCTCATTTCTGTTACTATTGGATGATGCCCGATGCTTTCGTATGTGCACCGGCTATTTTGACCAAGGATTATGTTAGATATGCATTCGTCAGTGGAAACATCCTTTAAACTGTTGAGATTGCAGAGGCTCCAGTTGCCTAATTTTGAACAAATATCGGTCTTCAAATAGAGTTTGTTGTTGCCATAAAGATAGTCATTGCCCTCTAGTTTAATGCGAAGTGATTGTTCTATAATTGGTTCAACTCTCAAATGCTGATATGTTGAATTGCTGAGATTTGGGACGTTGATGATGTAAAGTATCGTTTCTCCATCAGTGCCTATGGTGACACTCGCGAACCCGAGTGCCTCGTCTAAAAGGTCGATTGGTATGCCCTGATCGCTTAAAATCTGATTCATGAATTCTATTTCTTTTGGTCTAAGTATTCTGTTGTTGACTATTCCTAATTTTGAAAGTATAATGGCATTTTGAATTTGAATTATCTCTTGATTTATAATGTCTAAGTTCAGAATAATACTAAACAAATTATTTCCTTCTGTAACTATATCGTATATTTTGTGTTCTTCCTTAACTAGTTCATTAATTGCTTCCGTCATGTTATTAAAACCTTCATAAAGATTATCATTAATTGAGATTTGTAGATTGTTATTTTTAGTTACTTTATAAATTTCTGTATTGATTAGGTTTAAGTCGTCTGCGTCGGGTGAGCCTGACATCCACTTCCAAGCTCTCCCAAGTGCGTCCCATCTTTTCTGTCGTCGAGATTTCAGTTGTATTTGTTTGAGGTTTGTTTGTAGTTCGTCTATTTTCCATTTTAGTATTGCAGTCATTTCCGGAGCATCATTGTCTCTCGTCAATATTTTGGTTTTTATATCGTTCACAGCCCACTCGATTTGGGTTGTATTTATCTTGTTTATAATTTTTGAATGTCCTGTAATAATTTTGCTTTGTGCTATGTGTATAATTGCTACATGTTCCTGATTCAAACTTTGTATTTGAAGGCTTCCTAAGACTGTCGGGATCCTAGAAATAAGTTAATGTTCTTTAAATTAGACTTGTGCAGTTTAGAATTTCTTCATTTTGAAGTGTAACCTCATTACTATTCTGTACGAATGTTTTCTTGAATATAGCTCTATGTTTAGGTTTAATGATTTTATCTTTTATATAGACCATTTGGCCAGTTTCTAAAATAGGTGGAGATTGTCTATTTTTATTAGCTTTCTCTAACTGTTTTTTTTTTGGGCTTCCTTGAGTCTGACTATTATTTCGTCATATGTCTTGTGTCGAATTTGTTCCAGTCTGTCTGGGTCTATTTGTCTGTCGGGGTCTCTCTGGTTTCCAAATAAGATTTCTTTAGGAGTTTTGAGTGTGGATGAATGAATGGTGTTGTTGTACTTTTCCACAGCAATGTGGACGATGTTACGGGGTGGTAAATGCGGAGTAATCTGTTTTTGAATTCTAAATAATTCTATTATGGTGGAATGGAATCTCTCTACGCATCCATTTACTTCAGATTTGCTATTGGGTGTAAGGTACACCTTAATGTTCAGATCGAGTAATTTTCCTTTGATATCGGGCGATTGAAAGGCGCGCTCGTTATCCATTACGAGAGAGTTTGGAATAATGAAAGAAGTTACTGTTTCCCATATTGCTTTTGCAATATGAACAGCGTGTCGGGATCTTATGGGAATCATTCTGCCGTACTTACTGAATTTATCAATGCTTGATAAATAGTAGTCGGATTCGATTTGAAAGATGTCTATATGGAGGATTTGATAAGGATAATTAGGGATGGGTGTTTCTTGGATAGGTATCAACAGTGGCTGTCGATCATATTTCGAGGTGTTACAGTTGTCGCAGACACGAATATGTCTCTTCAGATGTTGTGTGATTTTTGGAAAATAAAATTCACGCAAAATCTGATATTTATTTTCTTGAATTCCGCGGTGAGCTCTGTTATGTGTTTCTCGAACAATTTTGTCCTGCTCATCGGTATCTGTAACATCTCGTAACATTATCTGCGTGAAACGAATTTTCAGCAGGCCGGGTCTGCTAAAATATTTTTAAACACTTCCTGGATCTGGCCAAGAATTTCTTCAGATGTGTACAATCCATTAGTTTTTGTGGGATCGCAAAATTCTTTGAGTATAGCGGTCAAAATTGATTCATTGAATTTGGTCCTTCTGATTAATATTCTGCGATAACCAGGAAATGGATTTGTTACTTTGGTTTCTGGGTTATTTGTTGTTGTTTCAATGATTATTTGAGAACGAAAGCTGTTCAAAGGCGCTTCGGTTGAAATGATGTAGTTGGAGTCATCGTCTTCAGCAGAGTGCTGAGTAGGCGTTAAGGAATTAATCTGAATGCGGCTTAAAGCGTCTGCTACCACGTTCGACTTTCCGGGTTTGTACATGATTTCATAATCATGTTCTTCGATGAAATTTCTCCAATTCATAAGTTTTCTATTTGATGTTTTTGGGGAAAGGTTATAGGTCAGGGGCTGATGATCTGTATAAATCTTGACCTTCTGACCATAGAGATATCCTCTGAACACTTTTAAAGCCCAAACAATCGCAAGAAGCTCTTTTTCTGTAGCACTGTACGATTCTTCAGTCTTATTTAAAGTTCTAGACGCAAAGTGTATTGGTCTGTCATTTCCAGAATTTCCTTGACTCAAAACAGCACCTATCGCGTAGTCGGATGCATCAGTAGTAAGACAAAATGGTTTGGAAAAATCTGGGTATGTCAGGATATCGTTACCGGTCAGAATCTGTTTCATATTTTCGAAACAAGTTTTTTCATTACAATTGAAGCTTATACTTCTAACGCTTTTGGAGTCTCCCTCCCCTCTTAAGAGTTTAGTTAAGGGTTTAGCTATTTTAGCAAAATCCTTAACAAACCTACGGTAGTACCCCATCATTCCTAGGAATCCTCTCAGTTGTTTCAAATTTTTGGGTTCGGGATACTTTCTGATTGCTTCAATTTTTTTCTCGTTTGGTTTTATACCCTCGTCTGTTATAATATAACCCAGAAATTCTACCGAATTGTTGTAGAAACTCTGATTTATCTAACTGGACCTTAAGGTTAGCTTCATTTAATGTTTTCAACACAATTTCTAAATTTTCTAGGTGTTCTTTGAGTGTTCTTCCTACAACAATTACATCATCGATGTAAACGTAACACCGTTTTCCTATATGTTGTCTCAGCACGTCGTCTATTGACCTCTGAAAGATGGCTGGGGCATTTTTAAGCCAAAAGGCATACGAAGAAATTCGTATTTGCCATAATTGACAGAAAATGCCGTCTTTTCAACATCTTCCTTCTTCATCTTGATCTGGTGAAAACCAGACGCAAGGTCAAGAGTGGTGAAATATTTATTGCCACCTAGTTGGTCTATTGTATTGGCAATTTCTGGCATCGGATACTTGTCTGAGATAGTTTTGTCATTGAGTTTGCGGTAATCAATGACAAGTCGAAATTTTTTTTCGCCTGAGGCGTCCGCTTTTTTAGGGACTATCCAAACAGGTGAATTCCAAGCTGATCTGGATGGTCTTATTATACCATCACTGAGAAGCTTTTGTATCTTCTTTTCAACTTCTGATTTGTACGAAATTGGATATGGGTATGATTTCTGATATATAGGAATATCGTCTGTGGTCCGAATCTCACATTCGACATTTGTGGTGCATGTCAATTTATTATTTGGGTTGTGGAACACTTCTATATTGCTTTTTATTATAGGAATCAATGAGCTTCGCTCTTTATCATTGAGATGGGAAATTCGAATTTTTTCTACAACATTTATTTTTTCGAGTTTGTTTATGGTATCTCTTGGTGTAGGTATGGGATTGTAAAATTTGAGAGGAATTTTTTTCACTTTCCCTGAGTCACATATTACTTCAAGCGTTTTTTCCGCGGTGATAAGGTTGAATCGTTTTCCAAAAAGTATTTCTGTTCCAATTATTCCATCGAAAAAAGGATGGAAATCAAACACTAAGAAATTGAAATTTCGTCCTAGGAGCGGTTGGAAAATATTTAGTTTGACACACTGTTTAATTTTTTCACTGCCCGTCACTCCTTTAACACTTTGTTCACGTGTGAGTGTAAATATTGGGAATCCCGAAGAGATAGCCCATTTTTTAGAAATAACATTTACATTGGCACCACAATCTATGAGCATTCTAATAGCTCCTTTCGAAGAGGGTACCTCGATGTATGGAAGGGTTTTTATAATATCTTCTGCTAAAACCATTTCGTTACCCAATCGTTGCTCTCTAAAAAATTAGTTTCTTCCTCTTGAATGACGTCTTGTGTGGGGTGATTATTGTCGGTAGCATTTTCATCACCCAAGTTTAAATTTTCAAATGGATCTACACAATCGTCATCGTTGAAAAATTCTTTGCTCAATTCGAGCTGTTCGGCATACCATTTTTCGTATTCTTCTGGTTCAACGTATTCTTCCAAAGTGTTCGCCATTCGTTTAGCGTTAGGCTCGTGGATGCGCATTGATCCGCTAGCTTGCCGGCGTTGTGCTACTGGCCGATTGCTATAATTAATTTGCTGAGTACGGATCGTACTTGTATCCATCGGCTCGGGCCGAGGTTGTGGCTGCACAAACGTTCGTTTTGGAGCGAATACGTTTGGTTGTGGTTGGGAGTAAGGAACGTAGAAGGGTTTACCAACAGGAGCTCTCCCTGGTTGGGAATTTGAGAACGTCTTTGGTTGCAAATTTCGTGGGGGGACTGGTGGATGATTGGGTTTTAATTGCAAGTTGCTACGAGGTGCAGGCAATGGAAGCGGTGTTTGTGCATGAAACGGTGCATTTCTTGCATTTAAATTAAAGTTCTCGAAACAGTAGTGATACGCTTGTGCGAGGTTACCTGGCCTGTAATTTTTACAAAAGAGTGAGAGTGGTTCTCCCAGACCTCTGATGAATGTGTCTAATGCTATCATGTTATATAATTTGATGATTACCGACTCGTGTCCGCGCCATTGATCGTTCATGTTAATGGCTGAACTAATAAGTGTTACCATTTCGGTAACTCGGCTGTAATATGTTTCGATTGATTCGAATTTTGCTTTCGACATGCCTTTTAATTGACTGTCTAGCGTCATCAAATCTCTTTTGTCTGCGTAGTATAATCGCAGACATTCTTTAATCGCTTCCCACTCAACGGGGGTGTTATTCGTTATGAGAACGTCACTCGCTTCATTTTTGATTTTCCTACGTATTGTTTTTATGATGAGATGGTATTGGAAAGTTTCTCTACCATCGTCAAATAATTCAAGGATGTCCTCGACATCGAGGATCCATTGAGCTAGATTGCGCGGGTTTCCCGTATATTCGGGTAAATCGCTAACAACAGCTGGGATTCTTCCTCTTTCGTGGAAATTTAGATTTTGATCTACGACAAATCTTCTTGGATTTGCATTTGAATAGGGAGTTGGATCAGGATTTGGGTTTGGATTTGGATTTGGGTTGAGTCTTGCTGGAAGAACGGGATTAGGTGGATTGGACATGGTTACTGTTAGCTTGTTAAAGAGTTCGACAAACGAATCAATTTTTTTTTAAATCTAGCACTTTCACTTGCACTCGCGGGGTTTTAGTGTATGATTTTTTTATGTTAGTTTGTGTTGTTTTTGTGATATTCAGCGGTTCGGTTACGGGTGCACCCTGGTGCTCCGGCCTAGACGCTCAGAATTAGTATGGTTTAACGGATTCGACACTATCGGCAGGCGGTGTCGTTTTACTTACAGTCTATTTCTTTCAGTGGTTATGATTACTTACTTGGTGGTTTTTACTTACACGATAATGAGCTGTAGGAGACACGTCATTGAGATGCGGTCGCGGGACAACGCTTAGATCCTGGAAGTCCTATTAACGGCTGGGATGATGGTTCCTTTCCTAGTGTGCCTAGTCGCCGTATTCCTGAGACGCAAGTCGGCCGATTTGACAGCGATTGGAGTTAGATCCGGTCTCTGGATTCCGATGTGGTGGCTCGAGGCAGCTTTGCGAATTTACGCTTATGCAATTACTAGAAACAGGTCCCGTTTTCGGGCGCCAGTTACGTCCGGAGGCGTTCGAAGAGCGTTTTAAAAAAACTTAACTGCTCCGGTCGGAGTTCTAACTGAAACTGATTTATTCTACTTTTTCATTATTAATCGATCACACGATCGAACCTTAAAATAAGCTTACCCTGCACTACCTTTGTACCTGGCAACTACCAATCCATGCTGCTGACTCCTGCATAAAATGTGTCCGCGGCTCGGTGCACTGGGTCGCGGCAATCTGTTCTGCTGGTGTACCGTGCCTTGGTGGTAACTTAGATATAGTTACAGTATAGTAATATTATATGATAATTTCAATCATGATGATAACTGCTACAATCATGATAAAATAATATATTATACTTTTGCCGTTTTTTTTCTGCCAATCCAAGTTTGTAAAAAACACATCTTTGATGTTGACATTTGTTTTATTAAAAGCTTTTCATTGTGAAAAATGTATAGAAATTGAGGGGATATAATTAAAAGATACCAGCAAAAGTAAATCCAAACCAAAGAAAAGGTACACAGAAAAAAATAATTAATTTTAACAAGCGCGTTTCCCCTCGTGTAATTCCAAGCTAAAGGAACGTAGACAACGATATTGTTTGCAATCTTTCATACAACAGGCTCGATTCAGGCGTTATCTGGCTTAAATTTACATAAAATACCCCATTATTTTCTGCCAAATCTAGCATTCCCTTTATGTGCATTAGAAAACGCAGTAAATTCAGTGTTTCTTTTTATCTGTGTAATACATCAAAAAAAGACCTTGATTTATGTCACGCAAAAAGTGACGTTTTTTGTATGGACCTTAATTTTTTTTGTATGGATTGTCATGTTTTCCCAAACCTCCCCTTCCCCCTTACTGCGTGACATAATTAATAGACCTTCCCTAAGAGATCAGCGAGATTCAAATACGTTAAAATCGACAATTAAAGGTAAATTATTGAAGTCAACAATATTGTTCACAAGTGGATTAAAATTCAGTTAGAAAGTAAAATTTACTTAATTAAATTGCAACATACCCTTCACATAGACTGATAAAATCGCTCCCTTACAAATACATATTATAATGATCAGTCATACATTTTTTGGCAATGAACTAAAAATTACGTATTGTTAAAATAGTTTCCAGTTTTTTTTATTATCGTAACCATAATTCATATTTTTCCTTCGTTTTATCATACAATGAATGAGCAAGGGATATACTATACAGCACTGTTAGTTTCTTGTTTATGAAATCATTATCATATACAGAATACGCTTTTTATGGTTGTTTAAAGTTTGAATGGTTTCTTACATTACACCAGCATTATACACGGATGATACGTATAATGGTGATTACAACATGAATGGGAATTGTATGATAATGATCATACAGCTAATGGTAATTTTCTATTCGGGGAGGCCGATGATATAGTAGGCACGAATTGATCAAAAGCGAAGCGCAACGCGAGCTATGGCAGAGTGAATGCATTTTTCACGCGTTTAGTCTCGTGGTGACTTGTTTTGTGGTTTTTTGCATTGTTCAATATGGATTCGTCAGACGTAGAATATTTTGCATTCCCTGGGACAGTTGATTTAACCTTAACAAAAGAAGAGATTCATCGGCACCCGGACAAGTTCCGCTCGTACACCAGGATGTCAATAGATACGTTTGACATGGTGTTTAGTTTGATTGATGGCAGGCTTTTGAAGAACTGGACTAATCTGAACCGTGAACCGATTTACCCTTGTGAACGGCTCATTTTCATCGTAAGGTTATTTAGTCAGATCATAAGTTTAATGCTTCAACTATTATACATTTTACCTTTTCTTTCTATAGGATCATCGTTTCAAACCCAGCTACGCAACAAACATCGGTGTTGAATTAGAGCTTGTTCAAACAAATTTGGAGAAGCTATTCAGCTATTCTTGAAGAAACAGTTGAATAGCTTCTCCAAATTTGCTTGAACAAGCTCTAATTCAACACCGATGTTTATTGGGTAGTTCTCTCGATGAAAATGTGAGCATTAGGGAGTCAATTGATCGTGAGGATTTTTCGCGAAGCTACTCTGAAGACATCATTGTGTCTCCCAACACCAGAAGAGGTGAAGAAACTGACTAACGAAAAGTTCGAACAAAATCGCATAAATTGAGTGAACTTCTTAGAAACTCAGGGAACTTATCAGTTTACGATACTGCTAAGATATTTAGGAAGCTTCCCAGATATTTTACGTTTTTTAATAATATTTCGGGGAATTCCCAAAAAATCAGGGAACTTCCCAGAAGTTAAGACCTTTTTTCAGAAGTTCAGGCCAATTCCCTGAAATCAAGGGTGTTTCCCAGAAATTCAGTGAATTTTCCATAAATTCAGGGAGCTTGACATGAGTTCAGGGATGTATTCATAAGTTATGGGTTCTTTCCAGAAGGCAATCTCTAAACATTAAGGTATTTTCCCAGAACTTATCAGAAATATAAGGGTTTTTTTTTCAGATATAACTACCCATGATGTTCAGGGAACTTGCCAGAATTTCCAGAAACTTTCCAGCAAACTAGAGAACATACCATAAGTTCAGATAACTTTCCGAAAACTCATGAAGCTTTTCAAAAATTTGCAAATCTTCATAAAGGTTCAAAGAACTTTTCAGAAGTTCATGGAACTTCCCAGAAGTACAGGGAACTTCTCAGAAGTTCAGGAAACTTGATGGAATTTAAGTAACTTCCTTGAAAGACAGGGCTTTCAGAAAATTCAGAAAGCTACCCGGAACTTCTGGAAAGGTCCACAAAGATCAGGGAACTTCCCCAGCGATCAGGAAACTTTCCAGAAACTCAGCGACACATCTCAGACGTTTAGAAAACGTCCCAAAACCTTTCAAAAGCACAAAGAACTTTCAAGATACTCAGGGTACTTAAGAAATTTCTCTAAAGACCTACGATCTCTCAAGAATTTCCAAGAACTTCCCCGAAAATTGGGGAACTTTCCCGAATTTTAGAATATGTTCCAAAAATTTGTGAAACTTTCGAAATTCTTAAATGTTTAGGAAAAATTCTAAGGATTATTTCATAAGTTTAGGGACCTTCCTAGAAGTTCAGAAATTTTCCAATACTTCAGGGAACATCCCAGAATCTCAAGGTACGTAAGTTTTACGAAAAACTTTAACTTCTTTCTATTCGATAATTTATTGTACCAGAGCAAAACGAGAATCAAAAAATTAAAACGCAAAACGGGAAGTATTACAATCTTGGAGAATCTAAAAAGTTTTTATAAGGACATCTCGGAAATGCTATTTCACAGAAATTTTACAAATTCGACCAACTTCCAAGATTTTTTTTCGATTTCTCTTAATGTTTTTAAAATATTTGTGTTGTTCTGCTGGTTATCATGAATGTGAACCAACTAGAAGTTCATTTGTAACATCTTGGAAACAAAATCTGCTTCTTAAAGTTCCGGTAATTTCCAAAATATTGTTTCTATTCCTTTGATGATCAGCAAACTTTTTGGAAGTTCAATCAAGTTTCCAAAAACTTTGAGAATTTTTCGGCAACTCAATGGACTTCTCTGAAGTTTCACCAGTTCTCTTTTCAAACGAGAGCAGACTAACGTCATGATTATCTCGGAACTTCCAATCAGTTTATTCAACTTCCGAGCTTAATGGACTTCTGTCAAGTTCATTATATTTCAACCCAATCTTCATAGATATTCCGAAGTTCATAGATATTCAGAAACTACCATAGATCATGTAGTCATAATTTTTAAAAACATCACGGTACAGTCCCATTGTGTTGATCGAGATGTTATGATATGTATTCGAAAATATTCAATGAATGTCCCAAAAGACCAACATACATTATGAGATAATCTTGGGATATTCATTTCGAACAAACTAATTTAATTTTTTTCAGCCCTTACAACATAAGCTGTAGACCTTAAGTTTTGAAGGACATTGTGAATGACCCTCAAAACTAACAAGGTTGTGCTATGATGTCTGTGGACGTTTCAGAATATTCATTGAATATGTTTGAACATCTATCGAAGTTTTGTAAAACCCATTTTTGTACATCTTAAGTTCTGAACTCAAGGTCAATTTTAAGGAACTTGAACATTCCAAGATGCTCTTATAATAACTGGTAATCTTTCAGAAGATTCACTTAATGTGTTTGAATACATATCGTCACCTTTTATAGGTTATAAAGGTTATGTTATGACTGTAGATCCTGATCCTGTAGAACTTCTGAACTCAACGGCAGTTTTGGAGACCTGGAACATCCCAAGATATCTCATTATATCTGTTAAACTTCCAAAAACCTCACTTAATTTAGTGATAAACTTGAATGATATCAGACGTTGCGAATCAAAAACAAACCCTAAAAGGAGAGAGTTCCTCTCACATGTTCACATAAAAACAGAGTACACACTGTGCTGTACGCAACTATCATGATTTCCCATGCTGACGAATTCCTTAGAATCACTTCAACTTAGGTGACAAACGACGATTTCCAAACCTTCATGATTATATTTCAAAACCCTCCAAGTACAAACATGTATACTAGAAGAGTCCATAATTTATTTCCCATCATCCTATTCCAAACCATTTCCCACAGCACATGCATTCTATTTCTTTCAACACCACTCAACTCGAACCAACTTCGTCACCTCGAAGTTCTCGCGCGCGATTGACATTACACAGCAATTCTACTTTCTGTTCTAGTTCTCACATTAGCGAGTAACGACATACCCAGTGAACCACTGATCAACATTCTGTTCTGATTGACTTAAACTCACCACGCTCTCAAGCTGAATACTTTCTCTCACTCAATAGAATAGAACGACGCGACAGTTAATCCTTCCTTGTCTAATTAACTCAAACCGACGCCGACGAACCAATCAGAAGACTGTACGACGAATGGTTGTAAAAGTAACGCCTCCGACGCCTAGCTAGATAGTCATTCTGTATTTGTATTCTATTACCTTTAATTATCTATGTGTTGACTGAATGTAAAATGTTAATTTTATAAAAACTATAGACGATACTAATAAACGGCATTCTTTTTCTTGAACTCAACAAACAAAGTTTGTTTTAACACAATATATCGCTAGAATAACTATCACAAAGCCATCAGTGGTACATGAGCGTCTTCCAAACGTCTTCTTTTGCCTGATAAAGTGGCGGACTTGTCCGTGCTTCGACCTACCCCGTGGTGGGATGTTAGGCAAAAGTTGACGTCTTTGGTTCGAGTACCACTGTACACATGCCCTTTCGCTCAATTTAAAAAAAAAACATCTGTTCTATTTCAAACCTGCCGCACACTGACGGAACTTTCAATACTTTCAATTCATATCATTCATTCTAGCAAAAAAACATTAATGTTCACTCTTGGTGCCTCATGGTGATGAGCGAACATCTCCTTCTAAATCATAATCGCTACTCTACGCACGGAGAATACATAACATAACAATTAAAGTCACTCAATTTAGTCAAATACATATTGTTACTTTGTTTAGTTCAGGAAACTAAGGTAACAGCTGTAGATTTTCAGTTTTGAGCGCCAATTTTGTTTGGATAACCTAGAATATCCGAAGATTATCTCTTAATGTCTGTTGTTCTTTCAAGAAATTAAGTGAGTATGTTTCAATACACATCCTAGCTTTAATTCTTACGTTCTGATCTCAAGGATAGTTTGGATGACCTAGCAGATGTCATATTGCCTTATAATGTTTGCTGATCTTTAAGAAAATTAATTGAACATGTTTGAATTTTTTTTGTTTTTTTGTACTGCCTAAACATTACTGTTACAACTGTAAATCTTATGTTCTGGGCGCATGCCAGTTTGGATGACCTAGACCAATATTCACTGAATATGTTCGTATACGTGACATTACTTTGTACAGCCCAAAAACACTACTGTTGCTACCTTAGATTTCAAGTTCTACACTCCAGGACAGTGTAGATTACCTAGAGGTTCACAAAGCAGAAAGAAATAATGATTGTTGACTTTCCAAAAGATTTATTTAATATGATTGCATACATATAGTAACTTTAAGTCGTCTACTGTTACAATCGTAGATCTTATGTTTTGAACTTAAAGACAGTTTGGTTGACCTAGAATATCCCAATACTGTTGCATTTGACAGTTGGCCTTCCAAACTGACAATAATCATTGTTAAATACATACTGTTCCTTCGCATACTCCAAAAACCTACCCTTACAACTGTAGATCGCAAGCTCTAACAGTTTGGATGACCTAGATTATCCCAGTTTCACTCATAATATTTTTTTTTCATTCAAAAATATTCACTGAATATAGTTGAATACGTTGCGTAGCTTTGTATAGCCCAGAGAGCTATAATTACTACTGTAGATCTTAAGATCTGAACTCAAGCACAGTTTGGATGACCTAAAACATCACAATATTAACAAATAATAACTGTTGACCTTTCAATAGGGTCTCTCAATATGTTTGAATATAGATCGTATACTTATACAGCCCTGAAAGCTACTGTTACAACTGTAGATCTGAAGTTTTCAACTCAAGTACATTTTGGATAACCAAGAACATCCAGAAAGATACAATAACATTTTACGTTTATCAAAAGAATTTAACAGTACATATGTATCATATTCACAAACAAAGCTGTACACTATTAAAAAGTCGTTTATTTTTTTTCTTCTTGAACTTCTTCATATTCAAAAGGTACTAGGTTGTCAATTTTGCCTTAAACTTATATGCTTTACATGTTTTCCACATAGAAGAATTGATGTAGAACAAATTGGTCGAAGGCAGTGTACACTTTGATTAAGTCTGTGATTTTATACAGCCATATTCCTTTTGAGGTCATATTTAACCCCTTAGGCCCTGCCCTTCGGTTCAGAAAGGGGTATGGGCGCGTTCTGTCGAGTCGGTCGCGGCAGATTTCATGTGTAAATCGGCTGCCCCATCAACGTTCAAAAGTGCCTGAACCAAATGGACAGCTTGTAATTATCAACTGAAGATGCGATGGGGGATAATTGTCCTGATATTCCGAAATGTAGCACTTAGTCTGTCTTCTATAACCATACAAGATGGAATTGAGTAAACGAGTACTCATCGGGAATGATCTATCATATGCATCCGTCGAACCATTCTGAACGGCGGTTGTGAGAATATCACCAGGAAAATCTCACATGCGCATAGCGTGTTACCAATCAGTAATGCTTTTTTCTGTTCTTCTTTTTTTCTGTTCTCTTGCCTACCCTATGACCGCAAGCGATACCATATGAAATCCTGAAGTCAACTCTTCAAAAGCAGAAACACCGAGACAACACAGAGCAATAACTAGAGAACGGTATAAACCCTAACAAATTTTACTTTCAGCCAAATTTTCTAACACGAGGTAAGCAATCAAATGACCACTACAAAATATACTAAATATCCACGACCATATATATAACGGGGAAAGGGAGGGACCATCGGGGCACCCAAGTGAAACGATTTGGATAGGGAGCATGGGACTGCCTCCTCCCTATTGTTAACATTTCGTGGAACGAGGGTGGGCTCTTCGACCCCATCTATTGGATTTATTCTGCCAATCGAGGGCTCGACTCTAATGTTGTTGGTATGAACTTGCTTTTGGAAGGAGATTCTCTTCCTTATATTTGCGGGTTTCGCGTAAGTGTATCTGCTTACGGGCCCGCTCAAACGTTTTTGGCCCTTCATACAGGAGCCTGATATCACAAACAACTATAGAATCCTGATCAAATATATTTTTCAGATTATTCTACTGCTATGGGAAGTTACCTTGCTACAATAGTTGGTAGTATCTCATCATCATCATCATCGTCATCATATATGACCCCTTAGGCCTGAAGGGGTTAATATTCTTTTTGAATTTTTCAAGACTCTTTTGCCCGATATCAATAATTGATGCGTAGGAAAAGTTCCGATCGATTGGTGCAAACATTTTGAAAATTTCTTGAGAAACGACTGAGATATTAACGTTCCAAACCTGACCACTTTTGGTTGAGGTCGCAATGAGTTTTTTTTTAAATTGCGCCCTAGTATAACAAACAAAAACGTCGTCCTTTATTGTTTATATATATTTTATATATATAATATATATTTTATATTATATATATATATTTAACTATATATTTTATATGAAAATTTTGACCAATTCATGTAATTGCCGAGAAGTGTGTAGGACTGTCAAAAAGCTGTAGATTATGCAATTCAACTATATAATATTTTAAAACCGATTCCTGAAATAATCTAGACTTTTTAAACATTTACTCCGATCAATACGAATTGAATCTATCTTCAAGATATCATCGGTTCCCCCCAGGAAGCTTATCAAAACGGCCATAGTAAAACTCTTCTTGAAAATTTATCTGCCATGATCTATTCGCAAGTGTTAATTGTAGAGTATAAGACAGCTGCCAAAAATTAATATATACATTGTAAAAGATAAATCAAACTTGTATTTGTACCAGTGCATCACAGAAGTCCAATGGCTAATCGTTCTGATTATCGCCAAAAAAAAATGGAGTCTTCCAAGTGAACAATCGGTTTGTTGATAGACCGGCTCGCGATGAGTGTTGTGTCCATCGGTACCGGCATTTCTTTTCGTGCCTCTTTTTCCATTTTCTCTACTGCTCGGGAAGTCGGCGTTCAGTGTCCTCTTCAATTAACGTCGTCCTTTATCAACGTCTCTTCGAAAAACTGATCCGTTCTGATCTTTCGTTTCGTATTCGTGTTTCGTGAAATGCTCATTTAATCGGCAATAGAGAGTGAGAGAATCATAAGTTCGAAAAAAAAACGAGAGCATCGTCGAAATGCAAGATGCAGGGTTGCCACATGCACAGATTTATCTAGATTGACACCAATTTTTTTTCCAATTTTTTTCATACAGATACCTGTATGTAAAGATTATAGATTTTTGAGATAAACCAAGATTTTTAAGATTTTTGAGAGTTGCTTGGCCACTTAAAAACCTCAAATTTATAATATGTGTACATTTCAAGATCGAACTTTTTACCAATTCTACTTTCATTGTGTTGTTTAAGGCCCATGAAGCAAAAAGAAAACAATTGACACCAAAATCAACAACCAATAGGAAACTATCGATTTAAGATTGGCACCTGACACCTTGCACCACGCAAGGTGTTTGATTGGCGTTGTTAATTTAACAGAATATGTGAAAGGTTCTTCGATGTGAGCTATGAAAAGTTCTCAAACATTCCTTCAGATATTTCTTCTGGCATTTCTATAGGTATTCTTCAGGAGTTTGTAGGCATTCCTCTAGGGTTTTTTTTCCGGAGTTTCTTCTGGAATCTCATCGGCAGTATTTCCAAACATTCTTGTGGTGATTTTTGGAGGAATCCCTGAAATTTTACAGTTTTGTGATTCTAAAAGGACCTCTGGAGGACACCTGAAAGAACTACACAAAAACGATAAGATAATTCTTGGAGAAAATCTTAATGTTTTTGGAGAAATCTAAGAAGAATGTTTTGCATGAATTCCATAATCTCATTTATTTTATTCTGAATTTCAAAAAATTCGCAAGGGTTTTTGAAGAATTATTTTTTAAAATTTTGTCTTAGACGTCTAAAGGCATTCTTACATAAAGTTCTCCAATAAATACTTCAATAATTTTTTCAAGCATTTCGCTGGAGAAGTATTTTTCTCAATGTTCCTTAAGAGAATTTCTTACAGAGATTTCTACAAAAAATACTGTTCTTCTAATTGAGAAGCATTTTCATGCATTCACTCAGAGGAATTTTGAAAATTTAGAATAATGTTCTCGGATAGTTATTTTTGATTTTCAAAGCAAAGTTGTTTCGGACGTGATTTTTTGTTATCTCTAATGAGCTTTGGATCAGATGGAGCATCGGTAATAATGGGTTCTGACCGATCCGTCCAGAAGCTGCTGAAACGTGACGGTCCCCATTTTATAATGATCAAGTGTACTGGCTCCTTGTGCAATCTACGTATACGAAAAGCCGCATTTTACCTGGAACAGTAGATTTGTTTCGTTACAATCCAAGGAATTACAAATGATACAAAGTATCTTGGAATTGAAACGTTTAAAAGTTCTGCATCCATTCCTGGTGGTGAATGGAGTCGTTGGAGTCAATTGCCAAAAGGAATTTGGAATAGTTTTCGAAGCTCGTGTTGTTTTTCTTGTTCCAAACCAACTGCAATAACTATCAAACCACACAGCGCATTTTCGCAATAAAGCGAACCGTACCTTCCAGTCAGAAGTTCCAGAATTCCTGAACATGTGCAATCAGCTGAAGTCTCACGAATGGTTCTCCTTGTAAATATGTGTGAGGATGATTACCTAAGACACTACTGTTTTTTATTTAGAGAAACATCTTCGTAAGAAATCGGAAATATATATCAGTGAGCAGCAGGAGAAATACTTTGTTCCAGAACTCTCGATGATACCAGAAAGGAGCCTTCCTCGATCTGTTGTGCTGCCTATACCGAGTTGGTTAAACATATCACTAAGCGCTTTGATCTGAACGGATCCAGTTATGATTACTGCATCAAGCGTTGACCCCAAGATGCTGCACACTTTGAAGGAGTTTTACTTTATTTATTTATTTATTTATTTATTTAATATTGTACATCAACAGGCTTCTTTGCCCCAATGATGTGTTGTTGATCTCATAAAAAAAAAACATAAACATACAAATAACACATTAAAAGCTTATCTAAACACATTAAAAAATCTAGTACGAAGTGTATCACGTGAAATGTTGAAATCAAATTCCGTTGCCACCCGATTAAAAATTCTTTGTAGGCCAGTAATAGCGCTTGTTTTGTCCGTAATTAGTGCGGTGATGTATTGGTTGCAGCAGGTGATTGTTTCGCAAGGCTCTAGGTCGGACAAAAAATTTATTTTGACCTCGGATTTCGGGGCAATCCACTCGATTCTGCAAAATGTCGGAAATAAAAAGAGCCTTCGCAACATTCCTTCGTGTACTTAGCGTATCCAGCCTTATTAGTCGACACCGATTCTCGTAGCTTGGCAGACGAATTGGATCATTCCACGGCAACCGTCGAAGTGCAAATCGAATAAACCGCCGTTGAACTGATTCAATTCTTTCGATTCCATTTTGGTAGTGAGGGCTCCAAACAGTTGAACAGTATTCCAAGGTCGAACGAACCAACGCACAGTAGAGCGCTTTTAAGCAGTAAATGTCGGTGAACTCTTTGTTAGTCGAAAAATAAACCCTAGGTTTTTTGAGGCTTTGTTCACTATGAATGACACATGTTGCTTGTACGTCAATTGGGAGTCTAGAATAACTCCCAAGTCCTTGATTTGATCCACTCTTTCCAACACAATTCCAGCGAAGGAATAATTATGGACTATTGGATTGTTCAATCGAGAAAACGTAATAGTCGAGCATTTGTCAGGATTAACGGTCATACGATTCCTTTGGCACCAATCAACGAAAGAGTCCAACTGTTGTTGCAGAAAATGCGCGTCAGCTTCTGAGCGAATGTTGAGGTAAAGCTTGAAGTCGTCCGCAAAAGAAAGTCTCGGTCCAGCCAGAACTGCGTTCACGTCGTTGAAGTAAAGAAGAAAGATGAGTGGTCCAAGATGACTGCCTTGTGGAATTCCTGACGTGATAGGAAATGATGCTGAGGTGGATTCACTTATAACTACTTGCGAGTGACGACCAATCAAATAAGAATGGAGCCAATTTAAAAGTCTTCCATGCATTCCAAACCTTCAAGCTTCGCCACAGCAATTTGGTGGTTAACCTTGTCGAATGCTGCAGATAGGTCCAAATAAAGTACGTCCGTTTGTGCTCGATCAAGCATACTATTCGTCACGTAAGAAGTGAGACACAATAGGTTTGACGTTGTTGAACGACTGGGGAAAAACCATGCTGATCCGGGCTCAGGTGTTGCTTGCAATGGAAGAACAGTCGGTCTATCACAACAAGCTCGAAGAGTTTGGAAACGGCGCATAATAAGGATATTCCACGATAATTGTCGACATTTTTCTTATCACCTTTTTTGTGTACTGGAAGCATGAACGCATTTTTCCAGCAGAGAGGAAACACTCCATCCGAAAGCGAGTGGTTGAAAATCTTTTGTAGAGGGATGAGCAAGCTGTCAATGCAATTTTTCAAAAAGAGCGACGGAATTCCATCGGGTCCTAAGCACGTTGACGGTTTCAGTTTACGTGCTGCTGCTAAAATGGAATCATCATCAACGGTTATATCTGGCATAACTAAACCTGAAGATTGAGTGTTACTAGATGCCGATGTTATCTGTGTGTCAGTAAGCCATTCATTCGAGAAAATGCGAGAAAATTTTGAGGCAAACAGATCGCATATGACTTGTGGCTCGGAGGTTACCGTGCCATTCCACATCATTGACGAAGGAAAACCATCCTCTTTACGCTGTTGTTTGATATAATTCCAAAAGAATTTAGGATGGGATTTGAGTCTTCGTTGTATTCCAGCCCGATAACTATTGAAGCATCTCCTTCCCACGCTTTTATAGATCATGTTCAATCTTATGTAATGGTTCCGCAGCAGTATAGTTTTATTCTTCGAATACCTTCTCAGAGCGGCTTTCTTTTGACTTTTCAGTTTACGAAGCTCCGCAGTCTGCCAAGGAAGACGGCCTACAAATATAGTCTTCTTTGGGAACATGTTGATCTATCGCATACGAAAGAATGTGCGAAAATGTCTCCGCTGCAGTGTTTACATCGATTCCGTCAAAAATGTTGTCCCAATCCAACGATTCAAAAAAGGAAATGATGCAATCATAGTCAGCGTTTGTGAAGTCGTAAATTACCCGTACGGGGTTGTCACTATCCCTTACTACATTCCCTTTCTCGATACTGAGATGTAAAGGTGGGTGGTGAGGAACAACTTTCACCAACGGCACCGGAGCTAACAATATAGATGGAGCAGTGTCACAGGAGCTGACGAAACATAAATCGAGGCTTCTACCGTTCTCGTTAACGATATGATTGATCTGACGAAGCGTGGCAGTGCTATAGCAATCGAGAATACTAGCGGTGAACTGGTTGAATGTCGAATGACTAGCATCAGGATGTAGAATCCATTATTAGATGAACGCCAACTAATTCCAGGCAAATTGAAATCGCCAACAATCACGATATCGTCAATTGATGATGCTCTATCCACAATTGATGAAAGTGACTGCGTATGAGCTTCGACCAGTGAGCTGTCGCGTGTTCTATCAGGAGGAATATAAATAACACACAAGTAAAGGTTACGGTCAGCAAGTTCAATCGCTAACCATAACTGTTCCACGCCAGCCCATGCGTCATCATCGATCAAGTGTGTTCTAATACCTCGCCGAACGGCAAGGAGGACACCACCTCCTCTAGCTTTTCTGCTGTTGTGCGGACCACGATCACAACGGAAAACTTCGTATTGGCGGTCTAAAACTTGAGTCGAGGTAGTATTCTGAGTGAGCCAGGTTTCAGAGAACGCAAGAACATCATAACTGCAGTCTGAACTAGCCAGCAAGTAGTCGTCGAGACACGAATTCAACCCTCCAACATTCTGATAATACATGTTCAACATACCTTCTGTTGAAGAGTATGGGTCGATCTTATTGCTGTCCAAGGGGTGTAATCCTGATGCACTTTTAGAACGATGACGAGATGGAATGGATGGCACGCGAGTATCGCTAGCGTTGACAATAGGCTCAACTACATCGGAGCGAAATGCTTCCGCATTTGGTGTTTGGATGCAACTTTCGTCAGTGTCTCGAACATATGAGGTAGAAGCGCTGCAAATGGCATGGATTTCAGGGTTCGTAAATGCTCTGATTGTATTGTACTTGCCTGAGCGAGCAAGTTGGATAACCCCCTCACCATTCCCGATCACAGGAATTACTTGATCAGATCTTCTTTGAAAGCGGTGATGAACATGCCATTGAAAATGAGTTTCGTGAGCTGAGGACGGCAATCATCGGCAAGGAAATAGAGGTGGAAGAATCGGATGACTAGAAAGCTTGTTCTAGAAAACTGCTGTGTTTCAAACGAGCAGATGGGAAGGATGCTTTTCACTTGCTAAGAAAGTTCTTTGCGAACTTTCTACTGATTCCTGTGCTACTAGTTTCCTTTAGAAAGAATATCCGTTTTGCTGTGGTGTGCTGCATGGAAACCGATATACACTTAAGCCCTATTTCAAAGACCGTTTTGTATCGGCCAATCACAATAAATGTGTTCTGATGAGTATATATCTGTTTAATTTTGCATTGAACTCAATAGCAATTATAAAAAAAAAATGCGTTAGCAGGCACCTGAAGAGATTCTTTTCTACTTTTACAGCACAAAATTGAAAACTTAGATGTTTGCCAAGATTTTGTGCAGTAAAACACAGATGAACAAGATTTTTTTTTGGCGAAATTTAAAATTTAATCATGACCGGTGTATCAAAAAACCGATTGTTCACTTGGAAGACTTCATTACTTTTTATTTCCAAACAATCGAGATACTATTCGGAATCGGAATTTGAACCAAATTAGTTGTAAAATCCATAACAGTCACCATTCCGGGAGTCTCCTCAGTTTGAACTAGTTAGCGTTTTCCGTGAAATACAGTGGCCTTAAAGAACTAAGAGAACCATTCATTATTCAGGAATGAAATGAAAAGGCGATTTGTTTTCACCGACAGCAGCTTGAAGTAGTTATCAGCATCTCGTACTAAACACGGCCACTTTTGGCTCAAAAGCTGAAATTTTACTCATTAATTGGTATTATCAAGTAGCGTGTAGTGTTTTGGAACGGTAATTTTCTTGTTCCAAATTGCTGCAGGAATAGATCAAAACACATACCAGATTAAGAGTGATGCAAAATAGATCTGGTATAAAACAAAAGTTACAACACTGGCGCAGCGATGTGTTTGCGTTTGGTCTAAAAAAATAAATCCAAACCACGATTTGGACCACCATTGAAGATGCCCTAATTATTAAGAGACTGCACGTTTTTGTAGAACGGTCGACAACCGAATTACATTTCTAGACAAAACCGTCAAAAGGTCGTATGTAACAATTGTAAACAGTAACATTAAATGTAAATTTCCTGAAAATGCCAGAATGCTTAAATCTATATCCACTATCGACAAGAAGGTAATAACTCCCTTTATCTGTTTCTGGTGCTATTTTGTTTGCTGGAGCATGATATTTCTAGAAAAATACACTAGATGTCATTGTTTACAAATGTTACATTCGACCTTTTGACTATTTTGTCTATAATTTTGGTTTGAAATGCCTGACTTACAAAAGTAATTGAGATACTTTCCTAAAAAAAATATGAGCTCTTGGCGCAGCGCAAACAAATTTTGATCTTTTTTAGTTACTGGAAACAGAAACTACTCATTTAAATCTTGAACAGTCTTTGATTCATTTACTGACTGATTGAAGATGAAAGCAGAAAATAGTTAGATTCGATTTCACCATTCCTACTCATCCCTATCCATCACCGAAAAGGTGGCATACACCAACCAAGAACTAACACCAGCCATGTGAAACATCAAACTTCTCGCAAAACTCAAACGTCCGATATTTGGATTGATAATCTTTGCTGGATCCCAAGGCCTGCTGGCAAAACCAAACAAAAAATCTACATCCTAAAATCGAATGAAAACAAACTCAAATCCCCACCGCTCCCACAGAGTGAGTGTGAGGTCAGAGCAATAACAAAGATCCGGGAAAGAATAATCCCTTCGAGCAATCTCTTGGCGAGGTTTTGTTTTCTGGATGATAAGCCAGGGCCAGACCAAAACCTCGCCACAGACTGAAATCGACAGGATGAGGGATTTCCCCCGTGGGATGGACGATGACGACAACGAACGGGTGGGGATGCTTAATCCTTGCTATCCTAAATCGTGCCACCCAGAAGAGGACAATCCTGAAGCGGTTGAGTGTTTGTGATAATCATCAACTAAATGTGGTGCTTTTGGCAATTGTTCTAATTCTTTGGAAGGTTGTCACATTCAGCTGTTATTCTTTTTACGGTCCGTTTGCTTGGAGTTGGAAAAACACATCACTCAGGATCAGCGCTTTTGAGGAAATCTGATATGGAGGGCGTCCCATTGAGGAACTCAATTCCGGAACAAATAAAGCAGCAACGATTACATTGCAGGACACCCGAAGCCATGCGAATTTCATTATGTTTAAGGGATCAGCAAAATGAAAGTAAACTACCAGCTAGATAGGACATCCCGGGTCGAAAAACGTTACCGCACCGGAAAAGTACAATGCGACAGCGGTTGTATTTTATTTTCTCACCGCTGGTGGTCGCAGCAGTTTCGTCGGTGGAAATTATTTCATTGCTGTGTTTTGTCCGCGCTCGGAATCCGCCGGTTGCCGGTTATTTCCCAATTAAGATTTTTAATGTCCCGGGACAGTTGTCTGTCATGAACAAAGTCCCGTCAGCCGACAATGGAAACAAGATCGTTTGCACGAATACAACAGCAAGTGGGATGAGAGGATTGATAGTGCATGATTGTGCTTCGGGTGCAATTTTCGGAGTATTTTGTTTTTAAGTTTTCGTTTAATTGAATTCCAGGGAATATAAACTTAAACTGAAAACAAGCTGACCAGAAGTTGTGGCGCCCTATAGCAAGAGAGGAAGAGTATAATTACTTTGCGTGGCTTTAGAGCCATTTAGCACCACGGAGTTGATGGTCATCTTTGATGATAAGGAGTTTTAGATTTGCAGGGACGATTTTTTTAAAATTTCGACCGGTTCGACAAAACTAGTTCCATCGATATCATTGGATATTGGTAAATGTGGAAGTCGTAATAATTTTCAGTATCGCTTTGCAGTACCACTAGACCAAAATTAAGGGGTTGTTCGGGCGTCATAGCGTTTGGCAATTCTCTGACAAGTATGACAATTTGGAAACCAGAGACAAGAACTCTCTCGCGGAGAAAACGGAGAATGGCGTCACCATATACCTCCTAAATAAACACTGACTCTAGCAGAGCATTTGATAGAGTCGATATTTTTTTGTTGCTCTACAAATAGTCTATGATAGGTTTCAATCACAATTTATTAAAGTGGGTTCAGTCATACTTGCATGGAAGAACACAACGAGTAAGACTTGATGGAAATCTGTCAACGGTTGTGAATTTTACATCAGGAGTAGTTCAGGGATCCCATTTGGGTCATTTACTATTTATTTTGTTTGTCAATCATGTTGAATACACTAAAGTTTTTTTTTTACGCGGTTTTTTTGAAGCGGTCCGCGTAAAAAAACCGCGTTATTTCAAAAACCGACGTAAACAAAGTCATGGAAATAAAAATTATATATCCTATTCATATTGAAAGAATATGGTCATAAAAATGTATTAGTGGTGGAAAACCATGATTCCAGTAACATTGGCCACCGGGAATCTGCTATAAATGGAAAGAAGTTGTTAATTCAATGTGTGAGCAAAGCAGTCCAGAGTAGTTACAGAGAGTTTTCGACTTCGGCAACATTTCTCAGTGTGTCATTCGTCGTCTTTTAACATTATCAGATTAGTTCCAAATTGCGCCGCAAATATGGCGCCGCAATCTAAATTGCCAAATCAAGCTCTAGGAAGGTGCTGTCTTTAGCAAAGATGAAATTCAGTGTATATTCTACGCCATTAAAATGTTTTAATATATGCAGACAACATGCAAAATTTCATGGAAATACGTAAATCATCTGACATTGAAGTCTTCCACTTGTGACAAAATGTAGTAAAAATGTGCAAAAAGTGGACATCCATGAGATTTTTTTTCAAATAGTAACGACTAAACATTTTATGACACCCTTTTCCCTTTCATCAAGAACACAATCTAGCTTACCTAACGTATCCAAAAAAATATCTCTAACCTGTAATGGTAACTCTTTGACGACCATTAACTGCTTTTTTCCCCGCTAGCTGAAACTTAAAAAAGCTTAGTTCAAATCAACGTTCAGTTCTTAGCAATCAACAAACTGAATATTTAAATCAATGTTTTAGCTTTCAGAAGCCAAATAATACTTGATGAAGAAACATCATTCATAGAATCCTAGAGGGTTTGAGCTGTTTAGTGGAATACTTGTAACTATAAATTAGAAGAAAAATTAGTAATCTCCATTCATTCATCATTCATAGGTAGAAAGTATATAAACGGAAAATGTTTATTTAAACTATTCATGATAGGCTTTATGCACAAATTACGTAACGAAAAAAGAAACGGGATTTTTGACCCCCTCCTTCCCTTTGTAACAATAAGTAACACGTGATCAGACTCCCCCCGTTTAATTACGTAACGTTCACGGGTCCCCACTCTATTTCTCAATTGTGATAAAATCATCACAAAAACTGGTATTGTTCTTGTTTTTATGTTTAACTAGCTGACCCCGGTGCGAGCTTTGCTACGGCTGCAACTAAATGAAAGATCAATGGTTGTTTTCTTTTTGGAACGAGTTTTTTTTTACTAAGAAGGGGTTCAAGCTTCTATCAGAAAATTCTTCTCACCCGAGAAATACACAGTTTGTGTTTTAGTTATCTGTAAAATTCTCATGTTTGGTTTAAATTTGTGTTTTAAATCTCCATAGAACATTTCTTGCATTCAAAAAACCAAATTTTGGTTTGGTTTGGTTGCTGGACGTGATACTCGCTTTAATGGAAGCCAAGACCGCCACTGCACGTTCACGAGAAACCACTAGAATGTTGGATAACATGATTGGGTTCTTTTTAAACGATAAGCTGAATTCAAGCGTCGTTTAGTAAAATATTTTAATATAGTACCGATTTCTAATTTGAACCTTTTTATATCAACAGTAAGGATACTATTGGAGCCACTCACAAAATGGAATAGTGATTTACATGCTCCAAGCATGGCAAACAAATATTATGGATCACAATGCATTGTGATCCCCACCACCGGTCCACCCTCCCGGCAATCCACCACATCTCACCAGGAAGCATTTTTGTTTTTTTTTTCTGTGCACACTCAATCACTCGCATGGTCTATGATAGCAAAATAGTGCGTAATAAAGCATCGACACAAACGTTCACAGCCGATGCTCGAAGCAAACTCTTTTTGCGTAAACTTTTAATTTTTACAACTGCATCAAGAAAGTTTTAGCTTGTTAAGAACAATTTATGCGAGTCAATTTAAAATTGCAAAATAGAATACATACATAAGCACTCTTTTACATGCATACATAAGCAGACTTTTAGTAGAATTTAAAGAAATTTGCTCGCGTTTACAAGAGAAAATATGAAAAAGTGGTTTAATTTTTTTTTCATTTTTAAAAAGTGATCAAATGAAGTTTTAATTTTGAATCAATCTTTTACTGATTAGCATGACAATGGCATTAAACAAGAATAAGATGAACAGGCTCATTTACAGGAAGTTCATCAATCAAAGTCAAGAACGCTCGCGTGAACCTAGAAGAAAGCTGCCATCAATTTAGATATTAATTACTTCTCATTCAAAATTTGATTTCGGAAGCAAAGTTTCCTTGCTGGTGAACATTGAGAAAGCTCGTTGTGTGCATTGTTTTCAAATTATTAGAAGTTTAGAACATTTCTTTGATTTATTGTTATCTAATAGTACCATGCATTCGAAATTTTTAAAAGTAATTTTTAAAGTAATTTCCAGCATGTAATTAAAAGAAACAAACGAACAAAACTAAATGAATGCAGCTGCACCAAGAAAAATTTATGCAAAATCTCTCTCTCTCTCTCTCTCTCTCTCTCTTCAGTTAAGAATCAGTGTTTTTTTTCTTTTTCGATTATAAATTGTCTCCGGAAGGCCGGTAAGCTGCTTCCGCGGTGCATTTTACGAGTGGTGATATTTCATGGCTAATTAAACCAGGATACCGTTTTCAGTAACGCGGTGCAAGAGCGATTGATGTTTGATGAAAACGATTTCAAGCAACTGATATTTTGAATTCACGATTCCGTTGGATCTGTTCGTGTTCGGTTCTAGAAAATAGACGGATTTAGTTCAGGACAGTTTCGGAAACTGTCTGGTTTTGAACGGTATGATAATGTTTTACAATAACACTTGTTTTCAATTATTGATTTCACTGGACCAGAAGTTACAGTGATATTTCAGCAAGTTGCGTAAACTGATATCATTGATAATTGGTTTTTTTTTTTTTTTGTAACAACAACTTGCTACTCTGCAAATTATTTCAAGTCAAGGAACCGCGCTACGGATTAACTTAAAATTTAGAAACATAGCTGATTTGTAGCAACGACGCTGTTGGCTTCCATACGTGAGTAATGCTACTACTACTGCATGCACCAACTTTATCCCTTTCGGCACAATGCCTCACCCGAGTATATCGTAAAACTGTCAGCATAGCGTAAACGCTCACATATAGTAAGAAAATCGCATTTAGGTGTAAAGCCAGAAATAATAAATTATTGAAACATCAAACAAATAAACGAACAGTGAATGCTGGACACGCCGTCTTCACACGTGGTCCTTCGCATGGTGAAGTGCCGTCCATTATACATGCCGATAGGTGGGCTAACCGTACATCGACAGCCACTGTATACGTTGGCGAGTTCGACACGTGGTCGATAGGTGAGCTGAGCTACGGGTTAGCCACGGTATACATCGATTTCTCTTAACTAGGCCGAACCAGATCGGCGTTTTCCGGACCCGCCATCAAAAGACCGGTCCATAAGCAATCAGCGATCCAGTCCAGCGAGTATCGCCTACATCAGTAACATGGGTTGCCATCGAAAAGAAAGGTTAGAGCTCTTAGATTTAAGTAAAACGATTACAGAATATATAATATATGTTATCATACAGGTTTGGGCCGACTTAATAAGATGAATTCACCTCAGCTTTGTTTGTGCACCGATAGTTCAGCATGCTAAATATCGGGTGAAAGCGAGAAATACTCATGTTGGAGCGTCAACTTTGACGCCAGCTGCAGTCCAAACCACTTAATGAAAACAGTTCAAATTTTGTCCACATTAATCTCTGTATTGTGTTAAGCCATAGCGATATTTATAATATCCTACCTACATTTTTCACAGAAATAGGGATTTTTGAAATTGTTATGTCAAAAATCACTTTTTTCACATATGTTATGATAACTTCAAATTTATAAATTTTATCAACATAAAATTTTAGTCACATAAGGTGTATACATTAGTTATAGTGTTGTCAAAATTTCAGCCAAATATGTTGATAATTGGCAAAGTTACAGAAGGTTGAACAACGCGTATTTTGGAAGCAAAATTTTTCTCGGCTTTTTTTTGCTACTGAGTGTACCAGAACAAGAAAGACGGTCAAAAATACCGAGTTTACTATAGGTCTGCCCACATTTAGTTTCTTTTGTGATATAAATGACATTTGACAAACTATTTTCATTGCTGAGAAATATATATGTTTATTGCTTATTCGAGCGGATTAAAGGTTAAGTGATTTTATATCTGATTTAAAAGTCGTCTTTGTCGAAATTTTGAGGTGGCCCCTCCAGAGGCCGAACGAATTTGTTAGGTTCCATGGCTTTTAGATCGAAGCGGAGCGCCACGCACTGTGGGAAGGTCCCATACAAATAGGTGGCCAAAAATATTTTGGTGTTTAAAACTATTTTTTTACTACCGTTGATGTGTGCGATAGGATTTTATTAGTGATTAATCTTCTGGGAAGGTGTTTAAATTATGTTTAGTAGGGTAAGGGACGTTTTCATCAGTATATGTAGAAATATTCATGCCTGTAGATATAAATGTTTTCAAGAGCTTATTTATAGTATGCCGACCATACTTTGTCAATGATTGTGAATGAATGAATGTGAAGAAACGCTTTTTTGTTAAATTTAGGGCCTATTCAAATATTACGTAATACCAGGGAGAATTTGCCCACAAGCAATTCATGAAATTACGTTACAAATGTTTTAGATAAAGGGAAAGTGCTTAATAAGGGATTGGATATATCCAAAACTTAATTTCTAAAGTTACGTAATATTTTAACTAGCCCTTATATAATCCATCAAAAATCACACATCATAAAAATCATATGCATTTTGATCAAATCGGTACCTCTACCGAGGTTTGAATTTTATTTTACGTTTGTTTGCCGTATATTCACGAACAAATACGTTGACAAAGTATGTTCAGAAAGATAAATAACAATGCAATGTTAGGTATTGGATATAATTCAGATTTTTTGCTTTCATGAATGAATGAATTAGTGTAATCGCAAATACATAAATTCGATTGAAAATTCAAGGATAAGTGTAAATAGCATTTTGGTTTATTAAACTGGATCATAAAAAACGAAAATTAAAAAAAAACACAAGTGAAAGATTTGATGAAAGTTACATGAAGCAAAAAGAACATTAAATCATATCTTCATTTACGTTGACAGAAACTGAGGTCTCAAAATCTACATCTTCTGCAAAATTTTCGGTTATGTCTCCTACATATTCCATGATTTTTTGTAACTCGCTTCTCTCTTCAGAGTTTTTATCCTCATTTGTTTCTTCACAGCTGTCAGGATCGTCGAATACAAGGTAATTCTTCACAATTTCTGGATGTTCAACAATATTTCTGCACTTGAGCCTCTTTCCTGGAATAGAAATTGTATTATTATGTTTTCAGGATGCTGTTTGCCTTATTTATACCAATCGAAATTGAACTTATTAACGGATCTGAAGAATTCATCGCGCGAATGAAGACATCATATAAGTTATCTTCCCGTGTTGTTTTCCTGGCATGAATTCCTCGATCTCTTCTATAATACTTGTTGCGGCATTCGGAAGCCTCTTCTCCTATCATACCAACTGGTGCCGGAGAATGAATTATAATTTCTCCGCAATGTGCAAGTACTTTATGTACCGATGCTGGAATTTTGTACCATGCATAACAGCTAAGGTAATAACGGTATGTTTCTCGAGCATAAACGTCTACTTTTTGTGGATTAAATGGTTGTTGACAGTTGATAGTAATCATTATATTTTTGAATCTTACAACCAATTCACGGTCTATTTCCAGAACGTTACTAAGCAGCTCAGGATCCGAGAAAAGTCTTCGACAAACATTCCCTGTTGTGCTGTTTCCCGATCCTCCTGCTCTTAGTTCCTCAACTCGCACGCCAAATGATTCGTAGAGCTTTTTGATAACTGCTTGTTTTCATGTTTGATACACATCTCTAAACTCCTTAGTGACCCGCCATTGCTTGAATTGAATTCTATATGAAATATGAAGTAAGCACTCCAAAAATCTCATCCAGGCATGTAATGGTGATATTCCGTACTGCAATGTCTCCAATATTGATGGAAATCCTTTTTCCAATTCCTTTTTATCGTTCATTTTATTCGGCGATGCACCACAGATAGGAGAACATTGCATTGAAGACGTGCCGGTTATAAACGTCAAAATTTTCCCATCAATCATACTCATAACAAAATCGAATGAAACTGAGACTGATTTTTCTTCGGATAGTTCAACTTGAACTGGCTTAAGATTGCTGAATTCCAATTCAACTTCTTCTTTCGTTTTGAGTACAATTTCTTTGGTTTCTTTTATATACTCCAATATTATTGGTCGACAAAATCGGACGCTCTGAGGCATTTGATTGAACCAAAAAATTTTGTTCAAATCATTGCTCAGTGAAAGTCGGATTGGCGTTGTAGCAGTAGCTAATAAATCTTCATCTTCTTGTCTCTGACTGCCTACAACTTGGAAAGCGCTGGTGCGAGTGCCCAGAAGATCCATCTAATCCCCATGTACTAAGAAGAATCAATTCTGCATTTTTCATGTCATTTAAATCCAAGTATTCCATAATTTCAGCTTGTTGCATCACAATCAACCTTTTAACCGTATGATCCATGAGATCTTGAGGGTTCACCTTCATATGAAAAATAAATAAATTTAACAAAAATTATTCACCTGGTAATGCACACAGTGTGAGCATGATAAACAATGCAAACACAACAAGTACTTTATTGCACAGTTATGTCTTGTAGATCATTATAATCTTAAAATCATAATATTGAAGATTTTGAATAACTATTTTAGTAATAAAATTTACTTTTAACTACTATTTAAGGGCTATAATCATTCCAAAAGTAGTTACTTACAAACCTTATAAATATGCCAAAACTTTTTTTGTCAAGTAAGTCGCACTTCTGTAGAACGAATCATAATTACCTTTATTTTTGTAGCTGTTACTTCGATCGCATTCGCAGGTGGCGCACAAATGGCTTTCATTTTTCGAATACTCCAGTAGCTTGGGAATCGTGCAGAATCTGCAGTATGTATGTTTTCATACTGCGACTTAGAAAATCCATTGTCGATGAATAAGGTAAATGCAGCTTCCGCTGACATCAAGCCACGGTTATCTTTCAACTTAACAAACATAACTATAAATTAGAAGAAAAATTAGTAATCTCCATTTAATTCCAACTACCTTTGCTTATCTTCGACAGATACGCGTATTTCGTCTACAATGTGCAGACTTCTTCAGTGTCTCGTACTAATAACTCGACTGGACTCGACCAGTCGAGGTTATTCGTACGAGACACTGAAGAAGTCTGCACATTGTAGACGAATACGCGTATCTGTCGAAAGCTAGGTAGTTGGAATTAAATGGAGATTACTAATTTTTCTTCTAATTTATAGTTACAAGTATTCCACTAAACAGCTCAAACCCTCTACGACTAACAAACATGCTATGTGCGTTGTTTTGATTCTTTAATATGTGTCCAAGAACGTTCATTAGATTGAATTGCTGATTATTGAAGGCTGTTCTTTTTGCAATCATCAGAACTTTCTCTGTTGAATCCGATTTGCGATCAACTTCATTTGCGATTAGACTACGCTTACTTCTATCGCTAAGGTCTGGAAACTCTTTCTCAGGTCTTCCGCGTTTACTGGACGAGGCAAAATCTTCAATCCCATCGTGTTGTATGAATTGATCGATGTTAAATGATGTATTGAGCCACACTTTATTATCACTTTCGAACCTTCTCTTCTGTCTGTTTGCACATCTCCATTTGTTAACGAACTTTGTGAAAACGTTTCTTATTTTACACCGTAGAGTTTCTTTTTTTGATTCAATTATTTTGAAAGTTTGACAAATTTCTTCAAATGTCTTAGTAACATTATCAACGGTTCGTTTTTCACAATCATACCGGCCAACGATGTCCACTAGGCTGATGCAAAATTCAAAATATTTGCTCCCCTAAGCTTAATCGACGCCAATTTGGGTCCTGATAGTCCCCAAATTTTTTTAACACATTTGGTTTTAATTTGGCTTTGCACACGCTATTTAAAGTTTGTATGGGAATTAGTATGAAGAATCTCAAACTTACATTTCCAGATCCCTAACATCTTGATATTATGTTCTTAAACCAAATCTTATAAATATTCATATAGTGTAAGTTGCCAACTATCAAAATGCCGAAGATACCTGACATGTAAAGTTTATACAAAAATAGTTATTCAACATATATAATAATAAGAAGTAAAAATATGTAATGCATATAAAATATATAAATATAAAATATATAAAATATATATAATAATATAAACAAAATAAAATACATAAAATATATGTATATAAAATATAAAAAACATATAAATAATAAGAAAACAAAAATAAGAATAAAACATCATAATTAAAGTGTGTATTTTATGTTTTATTGAATAACTATTTTTGTATAAAATTTACATGTCAGGTATCTTGGGCATTTTGATAGTTGACAACTTACACTATATGAATGTATATAAGATTTGGTTTAAGGACATAATATCAAGATGTTAGGGATCTGGAAATGTAAATTTGAGATTCTTCATACTAATTCCCATACAAACTTTGAATAGCGTGTGCAAAGCCAAACTAAAACCAAACGTGTTAAAATTTTTTGGGGACTATCAGGACCCAAATTGGCGTCGATTAAGCTTAGGGGAGCAAATATTTCAAATTTTGCATCAGCCTAATGTCCACATACTTCAATGCCATTTACACAATATAACAAAACACTACTTTTCCTACTTTCAATCGGTAATTTGTGATGTTCGTTCAGTTGCACTTTTGGACAGTTCGTAGACAGTGTCAACAACAACAATGGAGATGATGAAAAAAGCGCGTAAAAAAACAAAACAAACACGCCAAAATAAAACAACCCATTTTAGTTAAAATAAATATTCCTTTCCTTTTTTGCTTGATGATTCAAATCAAAAAAAATATCAACAGGCGCGTTCTCGAGTTAGAGCAAGTAAAAGCAGATGAAACCTTCATTGAAAGTTGACACTATGATTATACTTCATTCCCCTATAAATAGTTGAGCGAACCGAGGTGGACTTTTTTTCTGCGACATGATTTAGTAAAAAAAAGTCGTTGTTTTTAAGTATTTTCTTGTGAAACGGCCCCAAAAATTGATCGATTCATAATTTTGATTGGAAGCTTTTGGAAAGCTTAGTTTTCAAGCTTCAAAATGGTATGTATCAATATTTTTGCAAGACTGTCTATTGCATGGAACACATATGATGAATAATGCGCTCGATTTTTATGATTTTCCACTTTTTTCAACTTTGGTAGCATGTATCTTCTGTTAGTCAATACATAAAGCTGAAATATTTTCAGCTTTTCTTAACCAGACTATGTACTTTCAATTGGCATATAAAAATGCATTAATTGTTATGTTATATATTCTCCGTGCGAGGAGTAACTGATTATGATGTAGAAGGAGATGTTGCTCATCACCATGAGGCACCAAGAAGTGAACAACAAATGTTTTTGCTAGAATATCTTTCATTCTAGCCAAAAACATTGTTGTTCTTTCTGGTGCCTCATGGTGATGAGCGAACATCTCCTTCTACATCATATAAAAATGTTAAATTGAAAATATTCAATTTTTCGATTAATGGCCACCCTTCTCCCTACAGTGCCACGGTCGATCCAGTTGTTTAACTTGTTGTAGCCGATCTGAAGATGAGGAGACAGAAGGGAACTCTCAAGTCCGAATGCGTTCGTAATGCCGTCTGTTATGCTTTCATTTGGCAATGGCGCTCTTTTATAACTGGCAAACTAGGTACTCCACCAATCAGGGATTACCATTCACTTGCCTATCATACGCTTTATCAACAAAAGGGAGGTGGTTGTGATGGACCTTTTCTTTCATCGTAGGTTATTTGAAAGATTTATTTTTATTATTATATTTCTTTAGTATCTTATATAATTTCTTTATTCTTGTCTCTATTTCTACAGTCCTCTGCATGCATTATTACCGTGACCGTTAATCAAAATCTAGAGTTTTTGGCCACAGTTTTTGGTCCGACTTGGAAAGACGTGGGGGAAATAACTCTTCTAATTGCATCCCGTCTCCCTTATGCTATCCAAAGACCGATGAAGAAAAATGTAACGTCATCCCTCCAATGTGGTGCCTCGGCAGTATAGTTTAGTCTTTTTCCGATTTTTTTAGGGTTAGTCCTAGTCA
>JASCZW010009552.1:0-41727 GCA_034211315.2 Aedes japonicus | reverse complement strand
GGATGTTCCAGCCAATTTAAATTTGTTTTTGCCGACAATTCTGTAATGAAAATTTTTGATTTGCAGGGCATTTGTAATAAAAAAAATGAAAGTTTTCGTTACAAATAAGACAATGACGTCGGAACTATACCAAAAGAGTGTCTCCAAAAACGAATTTTGCCGTGCATTCTGATCCCAATGTTTTGGCCAGATTTGGCAAGCTGTCAGCTACAGCAAAGTCGTTCAAGAATGGTATGCAGAGAAAGGGGTCCAGGTTGTTCCGAAAACCTTAACTCCACCCAACTGCTCCCCCCAGTTCCGCCCTATTGAGAAATACCGGGGCAATCATGAAGAGGAGACTCAAGGCAAAAGCGGAAAGGTTGTCAAAGACATCAATCAGATGAAGACCTGGTGGAATAAGATAGCTAAACGATGGACGAAGAAGGGGTGCGCCGCCTAATGAGCCGTGCTACAGGAAAAATTCGAGAATTTTCTTCGAAACCGTGACGAATAATTTTATCCGTATTTTTTCATAAAAGTAACGAAGAAAACGCTACATTTGTATAAAAAAGATCATGAATTCAATAATAAATAACTGAAATACAGGCAATTGTTTTTGTTCCAATTCCCATCTGAAGCAAGCTTTAAGATATCTTGAAAAATGTATTTTTTTACACTTCATCTCACAACTTTTTAATACAATAACTTGCAACTATTTTGTATTCCTTTCAAAAATGTACGACATTTTACATCCTAAGAGTTTTCAAAATTCAAACGATATAAAAAAGTTGCTACAAAAAACTGTTAAGGAACGATAGAAAACTGTTTTAAAACGATACGTAGATGAGATAAATTTCTTCAGCATTTAATTTCTTCTTATTTTTAAATTAAATCTCCTGAATACATCATCTGTTTGAAGCTTATGCGTTTCGAGTTATCGATTTTTGTCGCGAAATTTCTCCATTCGTACCATAGTGCATTGGGGCAAAATAAGCCGAATATCTCTGTTTCTCGACCGTGCAGTGGCTAAGCAACCACCTCCATTCGATTTCTAGAGGAAGTTCTATCATAAGAATAGGCCTATGTTGACTTAGCGCAGACCCCTCCAGAGCATAGATTACTCGGACAATATTCAGAAAATACGGGGAAGTTGGGGCGAAATAAGCCCAATATCTCTTGTTTCTCCGACTCCGTGCAGTGGCTGCAACCTCCTGCATTCGATTGCCAGGGGAAAATTCTACATAAGAATAGGCCCATTTTGACTCGCCGCAGACCACCTCCGACCATAGATTAATCAGCAATATTCGAAAAATATCGCGGGAAGTGGGGCAACACCAGCCCAACATCTGCTGTTCTCGACTCATGCATGGTGGCAGCAACTACCTCCATTCGACTGCTAGTGAAAATTCTACAAAAGAATAGAGCCTATTTTGACTACCGCAGACGCCTCCGACCATAGATTACTGGACATTATTCAGAAAATACGGAGATTAGGGTAAAATAAGCCCAATATCTCCGTCCACTGAATTTTGCGGTAACTGGAATTTCTTTCATTCGATTTCCCAAAAAAAATTCACATGAAAAATGCTATTGTTCACTAACCTTGTGCGACTTGGAGCAGAATTATCGAATTCTTTCGCGATTCATGTACTTTTTTCCCACTGTGCATCGGATGAGTTTTTCAATCGAGAGGTGCCAACAGAATTTTATGGAATGTAATACCTGAAATGGTACCCGGGTACCCTGTCAGGTTGTCAAACTTCCCGCTTTTTTTATTATTTAAGAAACTTTAAACGTTTTAGGTTTATTTTTGGTTTTTCTTTTTGTTGGTTTTTGTTATTTAAATAAAAATAAAAATATGGTCTTAATTTTTTTTTTCATTCATTTTTGTTTTTTTTTTGTGTTCTTTAGTTTTACTTACTTAGCTTTTTTTTGTTTTTTTTATTTTGTGTATTTTTGTTTCTGCTTTCTTTTGTGCTAGTAGAATAATACCATAAACTAACTCAAGTAGGTCCCGAAGACCAGTAGGTCCCGAACAAATACGATTTTTTTTTTCTTGGCTCAGTCAGTACTACCACTCGGTCCCAAGGTTAATAATGCGCCCCTAATAATGAACTCACATGAACACACTCTCAAATATTGTGTCAAAATAGCCCTGCAAATCAAAACAAAGGAGCAAATATGTATAACAAGGAGCTGGCGTCAAGGTGTACTTCGGCCCAAGAGGTTTTACAACAGTGAACCAATTTCAAATCGCTAGTTGCATATTGATTGTTGATGACATTTTATACCAGAAGGGTGCATTCGTTTCTTACGAAATTCTGATTTTATGACGCTATTTCATGTAAAATATTTCCACTTCATTTCGTCTTTCTCACTCTTATTCTTCAACTTCCCTACTACTGCTTCTATTCCTCCGTTGATTTGCTTCAACTTTTCCTGTTTCTTAAGATTGTTCTTCTTTTCTCATATCTGTTATTTTTCCATCGCTTTTTTTTATTTTTCTCCTTCTACTCTTCTTGTTCAGCTAATCATCGTCTAATTTTTTCCTCCTGTTTCTCGACGTCTTCACACTCTTCCGTTTTGTTTCTTCGGTTTTTTTTTCGTGCACTTTATTCGCTTTGCTTTTCTTCTTCTTCCGTTGTGTTACGTTACGCTTCTCTTCGTCGTTTCTGCTCTTCCGTTTCTCTTCTTAGACTTCTTTTCGTTCGCTTTTTTCTTCTTTTTCGATCGTGTCACGTTTCTCTCATTCACGTTGTCTTCTACTGTTTCAATTTTTTATTTTGCTTCTGTCTACTGCTTTGCTTCTTCCGTTGTGCCTCTTCCAAGTTCTTCTGCTTTTAATTTTTTCCTCCGTCCGTTCGGTTGGCTTGTTTTTGTTTTCTAATGATGACAGGGGGTTCCTCACTCAAGCATGAAAGAAGTTTAAATTTAGACATTGTCATGGGAAAGGTTATGAAATGTTGTTCTATTGATGTTGTTCAGTTCTCAAAATGAACATCTTGGAAAGGTATTTCAATCGTGTCAAGACATCCAAAGATTAAGTGAAACATATGAGAAGACAAAAAAATTTGTTGGGATTTACATTTCGTCTTTCTCACTCTTATTATTCAACTTCTCTACTTCTCCTTATATTCCTCCGTTGGTTTGCTTTAACTTTTCCTGCTTCTTGCGATTGTTCACCTTTTCTTATGTATGTTATTTTTCCATCGTTTTTTATTTTTCTCCTTCTACACTTCATGTTCTGTTAATCATCTTTTTATTTTTTTTCTTATGTTTCTCTACGTCTTCACGCTCTTCCATTTCTTTTTCTTCGACTTCTTTTCGTCCACTTTGTCCGCTTCGTTTTTCTTCTTCTTCCATTGTGTTACGTTACGCTGATTCCATTACGCTTCTCTTCGCCTGCTGTTTCTGCTCTTCCGTTTCTCTTCTTTGACTTCTTTTCGTTCGCTTTGTTCGCTTCGCTTTTTTCTTTGTCTTCGATTGTGTCACGTTTCTCTCATTTACGTTGTCTTCTACTGTTTCACTTTTTAATTTTATTTCTTTCTACTGCTTTGCTTCTTCCGTTGTGCCTCTTTCAATTTCTTCTGCTTTAATTATTTCCTCCGTCTGCTCCGGTTGTCTTCTTCCGCTGATTCCGTTACGCTTCTCTTCTTCGACTACTGCTACTGCTACTGGAGCTATTTCCGAACTGTTCTTCTTCAGTTTGTATTCTTACGTTTTTGTTTCCATCATTATTTCTTCTTTCGCTACTTGTCTTAATTTTTTGTTCATCGACTTCTGTTTTTCCATCTGGTTGAGCATCGGACACGTTTAACCTGTTTCACGTTTTCTTCTTCGGTTTCTTCCTTTTTCTGGTTTTCCTTAGAAAGTTCAGCATTCGTGTCGTTTGCTCCTCTCTATTTCCGAGGGCGTCACGTAGGCTACTCCCAATGTTATTTTTCTTTATTAATTTAGAATTAAATGCCGGACATCCATCACTGTGCCACAACATTCACAACTGGAGCGGCGGCTCCTTAAACATGGATGTATGTGTAAGAACACGCTGTTCGGATGTGCTACCGCGTTCCATCCACCTGCAGGTATCTTCTTTTACTTCTTTCAACTTTGACTCCCTAGTCTCATATCACTGGATATCCCACGAACTAGTCCAGGTGGCTAAAAGTCACCTAAATAAAGGGGGGAAAAAATGGTTATCCCACCGAAGACGTATCAGTTGATTAACTTCTCTCATAGCATCTTCTCCTGGAATTGGTATATCGATGGCCTGTTCCCTCCTGGCATCTTAGGTTTGTTCCGCGCTCACCTTACCTTACCAATCAGACTAAGGCCGGTGTGGCCTCTGCTGTACACAGAAGTTGTTTCCATTGTAATCGGTCCATGGCTGTACCTGGAGGGTCCACAGGTCGCCTTCTACTTGATCGATCCACCTTGCTCGTTGCGCGCCTCTTCTTCTTGTACCTGTCGGTTCGTTTTCGAGAACCATTTTCACAGGGCTGTCGTCCGACATTCTTACGACATGCCCAGCCCATCGTAGTACTTCTGTATTAATTGTAACATTGATTTTTTAAGGGCGGCTTGTTGGGCCTTCCCCAACCCCCTGTCTCGCCGGAGGACCATCGTTTATAGCACTGTTTAGAGTCCCATGCTGGCACAAGGACGATGGTCAGCCGCCCCTAACATGAAGAACAGACGCTCAGATAGACTGCACCCTTTGAAGAGGGCCACCCCCCTCTTCCCTGTCAGCATATGACCAAGGTCCTACCGGGGTTGCTTACCCGATCTTTTCTATGGTTACACGGGGAGATAGGGATAGGAGTTGAGTTGGACAAGAGGCTAAGGATCGCGGTAGGATCCATTTTATACCTGCAGGTACGCGAAGTACCATTGGTACGCATTGTCCAATCATTAACCAACCTTGTTCCGCGCTATTTCTTCCATTTCTTGGATCCACGGGTGTCGAGATTCTTCGCCTCCAAAGCCAGTAGGCAGTTAGCAGAATCCTGTAGAACAACCAACTGCAACGCTCCATGCTTTTGGGAGACTGTAGGGGCCAGCAATTCCTCCACTGAAGAATGCGGCCCCTACCGTATCTTCACCCTTAGAACTATCGGTGTGGACGACCCTCGGTCGATGGAAACGGGTGGTCAGCAAATGTTGCTGAACACCCGTTTTCATCGGATTTTCTCCGGAGGGTCACCTGCTCGTATGCGTTTCTTGAGTCCCACACAATCGTAGGCTTTCGAGTGTGCCACACACGATCACTCTGTCGCATGAGATGACCAACAGTGGGGAGCGCTGTTCCTGACAATTCTTCGAGGTGGTTCGAGGCTCGTTGAATCAACGGAAGGGTTATGTTGCTCACGATTCTTCACAGCCATACGGATGGCAGTTCGAACGGTAAGGTCCCCGCTTCGGCCATGATTGAGAGTGCCGGACTGCGGTTACTATGGGCGATCCCACTTGCAGCAACGATGTCCGATTGCCACGGGGAAGCTTGACACCAATCATCTTCAAAATCTGCAATCGAAACTCACACGATTTCTTCGCCATCTGGCAGTGTAGTTGGAATGTTAGCGTCCGATCCAGGGTAACACCTATAACCTTCAGCCCGTTGGTCCTTGGACCGTTCGCTGGTTATGTCACGTGCAGGTTCCCGACGTGCATTCGAACTACAATAGAAGATGTACGACTTCGTTGCTGACAAAGTGAATCCCACGCTCTTCGCCCATTTGTCCTCGGCATAGACGGCAGCCTGCAGCTTGCAATGGAGGTCTTCACTTTTTGCTCCTCGTACTACGAGAAGAATGTCGTCAGCGTACAACAATATGTTGACTCCGCACGGTACTACCCGAAATATGGGTTGCATCGCGATTAGAAACATCGTCACGGATAGGACTGAACCCTGTGGCACTCCATTGTTCACCAGACATGTATCCTTCTACAGTCACCTGGAACGTTCGTTCCGAAAGAAAGCTCCACAACATGTTAATCATGTGATCACGTATACGCCAAGTCTTCAACGTGCGCAGAATACCATGTCGCCAGGTGGTATCGTATGCCTTCGACAGATCTAAAGAAGCCATCAGGAAGTGTTCGCCTCCGGTTGGCAGAGATCTCTCCAGCTCTGCAAAGTATGTTTCGATACCTGGTCCTGCTCGAAACGCGTGTAGGCGTTCGTCAAGCCGTCCACTCGATTCTAACTCGGCAATCAGTCGACAATTGACGATTCGCTCAAACAGCTCCGCCATGCAGTGACCGGTGACCGAGATTGGTCGGAAGGCATCGGGTCCGGAGTAGTGGCTGTCGGCTTCGGAATAGAACAACAATAGCATTCCGCAAGCTGGTGGGGAACTGACCACTGCAGCAAATTTTGTTCAGCAGTGCAAGGAGCGAAATGAATGGTGAACAGCTCGGTGTTCATAAACAAGCCCGTATCAAAATCTTCTATTTATCGTGTTTTCCGAGTGAAAGCCGTGTTTTCCGGCAAATAAACAAAAATTGCGGTCGCCCAAAAAAATTTTGTGCCAGAAAAAACACAAAAAAAGTTGTCTAGTGTCTAGTAGCAAAAACAAGATTAGTGAATCAACACCCAAGTTAGCACGAACATTTCATGGTTCAAACATAACATGACCCAGAAAAAAAACGTAAAGAGTGTACCGTTTAAAATTCGCACACACTCAAATTCTTCCAACATTTCATCCGTTGGGTAAAATTAATTAAGTTTTTGCGTAGACATACTTTAATGTGTATTGTTTACATTCTGTGAGTTGATTTCATCAGGTGTGCAAAAGATTCAAAATGGCGACGAAAGACCAGTGTGTGCGCGAAAAAGGTATGCACGAGTACTTTGAGAATAAGGATAAGGAGAATAAGGAGAATAAGGAACTTACAGAAACAACTTGGAATTTTTGGGAAATCCTAAGAATTTCCGTAGAATTTCAAACAATTTAAATAACTAAAACAAAAATGATAAAAATCAACGGTATCAACATGTAGGCCGTCGAAATGTATAGACTTGATAGTACAGGGTGTCTTACAATAGGTGTCACAAAAACAAAATGGGATTACAGCAACCAAATCATAGCATTTATTTTTCATTTGAAAGATACATGTTATATAAATAAACCATTTTAATTCAATTCAAATCTCTCGCCCTTTTCCTTGATAACTTTTCACAAACGTGTTGTAAACCTATCGCAGCAGGCTCGCACGATTTCCTGAGGAATTTGGTCTCAAATATGAACCAAATGTTTCTTGAATCGATCTGAAGTAAGCCCTTCCGTAGGCCCTATATGTTGAAACATATAACCCCAAACAAAGTAGTCAAGTGGGTTGGGATCCGGTGAAGAGCCATTCTTCGCTTGTGATGAAATCGGACAAATTTTCCGCGCACCACGCTTGTGTATTTCTGCCTTCTGAGCTGGAGCTGAGTCCTGTTGGAAAAAATATGGTGTTTTCCCATGCAGTGTTGAAGCATGAGGAAGCAGATGGTTCTTCAAAATCTGCTCGATGTAACATACAGTGTTGATTTTTACGTTAGATTCTGTGAAACGGCACCCCATACCATGATTTTCGCTACATTCTGATAGCGTTCTACAGCTAGTTTATCTCTTGGAATAATGGCAAGACTTTTGCCATACACACGATCATTTGGTTGATTATGACTGTCCTGAAGGAGGAAGAGCTTTTCATCCGAAAATAAAATCTCGTAGTCACCGAACCAAAAGATTTCTGCTTCTTTGGACCCTGGCTTGCTTTTGACGTTCCGTCAACCCGTAAACCCGTTGTTCCTTGAATGGCTTCCATTTCAAATCCTAACTGAGGAGCCTGTTCATTGAAGCACGGGACATTTGAAATTGTTTGCTCAATTTACGGCTAGATACGCCTGGATAACATCTTATTTGATCGTTTTCTTCTTTCTGGCAGTTCGTCTGGCAACTCCTTTGTGTTGGTTATGGACATTTTCAGTTTCCTTGAACCGTTTCAAGGTATCAAAAAACAAAACGCTTACTCACACCCGAACTGCCTACCGGTATTGAATATCTGTCACGGTCCAAGCCTTTGCAAATGTAATTTTAAAACTTCCTCCTGTATGGCTTCCATGGTAGCGGATAAACAAACAAAATCGCCTATTTATCTTCAGCAGAAAGCTGTCAAAAGAATACACTCAAAATGGGTACAATCAATTGCACTGTTAAAATTACCCAGCTGAAATAAACCAAGACTTAAAAAAGGTGACACCAATTGTGAGACACACTGTACTCCATCCGAAAAACTTATGAAGGCGTTTCATTTTTGCTCGATTGTTGAAAAACGCGAATGAATTCGATAAATTCAGGATGTTTGCCTTACTGAGAAATCTATTTCAATTCCACGAACTTTTCCTCGAGTTACCATTTTTGCTCCTGAACTCCACACAAACAAAACAAAATCTCCCATTTTACGAAACCAGTTTAACCTCAGTTCGATCCCTCCACAGACCAAGGATCCAGCCACAATCAGGTGGTTTTGCACGTTGTCGATGTCGTTACCGTTTCTTTCTCTTTTTTTTTTTTTTGCTTTTGTTGCAGTTCTACAACGTTGTTAAATCGATAGTTTGCTCGTTTATTCCTACGCCGCACCGTCCGGCTTCCGACCGAAGTTATTTTCATTCTATTTCCGGTCAGTCAGCAGGTTGGTTGGCTTGGTCGTCCTGTGGTGGTGGTCGTCCTGTGTGATGGGTGTGTGTGTGGGAGTGTGAGTTAAATCGTTGTACTATTTGTTGAATTTTTCCACACTCCTTTCCCGCTCTGGGCGGACACACGGAGAGTGAATGTGGGAAGAGTTGATTATAGAGACAGTCCTTCCTGCATCGAGTGGGCTCGCAGGAGGTGGAGATGCCCTTATTTTCACGATGAAAGATAACAGTGCCGTCGGCAGAGGCTGTCTGACTACTGAGAACTGCATGGAGGAATGTTTGTTTTCAATTCCAGGCGGGAACACATGATTCAGTGCCGCAGCAAAGCTTCGACAGTGCGGGTAGGTTGGATCTAAATTGGATTTGTTCAGTTGGTTTTTGTTTTCTAATGATGACAGGGGGTTCCTCATCCAGGCAGGAAAGAAGTTTAAATTTAGACATTGTCGTGGAAAAGAGTATGAAATGTGGTTCTATTGTGGTTGTTAAGTTATTAAAACGAACATCTAGAAAAAGGTATTTGAATCGTGTCAAGACATCCAAAGATTGAGTAAAACTTATTAGAGGATAATAAATTGGTTTGAAATTGAAATTTCGACAAACCGAAAACAGCGACTTATATCAGATGTTCTAGTTTATGAGATCGATAATTTAGTTTTCATCTTTAGTTAAATTGTTAAACATTTGCAATTGCTGTCTATTCATGGCACCGATTCTGTTGGTATTGGACGAGGCGTAGTTGAGGCACAATCTGGTGGTACAGGATCAAGAGATCCTGGAGGCTCCCTTGTCGTTTGCCAGTCAAAGAGAATCTACAATTCCTGGGTGCTTTCAACCAAGATGGTCCTGATAAAAAAAAACGGGCCTAGTGCACTGTAAACGAGCGGTTTGCTGGAGAGCACGAGGATCGACCCTGAAGATTGATTTGCTTATGTGACTCACCGAAATTCGTTTAGTGGGAGATGAGAAAGATGAAGACATTGTTTGCTAGTCCACACAAGAATATATTGACGAGATAATGTTTACCTGTAATCAATTGGCGGAGGTTGGTTTCAAATTGGACGATGCTTGGATGACGAGTTTATTGCTGAAAGGTCTGAAACTAACATTTCACCCGACAACTGCTCAGCAGCACGAAAAAACTTAAACACTGTATACTATCTTCTGTGGTCCGTATAGTGTAGATATAGGACGTACCTTCAAAAATTACAAAGCAACGATGACTACGGTGAATACAGATGAGGTGCCAGAAAGGTCCCGGTGATGGTGGACGAACAAAGGTCAACCTTTGGCAGGATGGTGGCGGTGCAACCGGCTGGTGTACCGTAGATTACAGCGCGATGGCGGTTCGTTCGCTGGTTTGGTGACGGGCTGGTATAGCGGTTGTGAAGCCGGATCCGATGCAAAGGTGCTTCCTCCTGACGTAGCCGATCGGCGGCGGCAAAGCCGTCCTCTGTCGAACCGGGGTGGGATGAAAGAGTTCCTTGGTATTTGGGGCCTTTGCCCGAGATTGATGTCCCCTTTGGCACTTATGGACTGAAGCCAGAGGAATGTGGGTCCTTTTCAATTAGGCATGGGTAACTAGAAAGCCTCCTCCACCGTAGCGTCCACTGGTGGTTGTTGATACGCCAACCAAAAGGGGTTTTGAACAAATGGACAGAAAAGGTCTTAAATCGACGTTACTTCGAACGTATGATTCCTAAAAACTGGACATGTCTGGTCTACACGATCGCCTGTAACTATCTGTCTGATCCCAGGGTTCAGCCAAGAACCCTCCAGCTCATCACCTGTGACTTCGTGTCATCATTTTTCTATGGCTTTGCGCGATTTTTTCTACCCTCGCTCGTTGAGCCTGGCCCTGATGTCTGCCCAGTGATTCATTCTATTTACGTCTCTTTGAACTGTACCTCTGCTGTAGACGTTTTAGATCATTCGAGATGACATAAGGACCGGCAGTACCTGAGCGCAATAGCGTGCTCTCCATTCCCTTCTACAAAACGTTCGATATAGCACCATTGACCTTCTTTACAGGCTGCTTGGAGGTCTTTGACTGAGGTCAGTAGTCATTACTTTCATTTACAGTTTGACCTCTAGTCGCTGGCTTATATATCATCACATAATTCCAACGCCCTCTGGTACTTCAGTACAGATAGTTCTGTACTACGGTCGTTATACAATACTTCACGTATTGTGCCTATAACTCCCGTTTCAACCCTCAATTGTGCCCTAGCAGGGCACTCCACTGATAGATGATTGACATCCAATTCCGCTCCGCATCCGCTGGCCCATCCTTGCGTAGTGTTCATGATACGCCGTAGGAACGCTTCTCGGTTGTTATACCATGATTCCTCCCACGCGCATCGGGAGGTCCGCTTCACCCAGCTGGTAGTGTCACTGTAGGAGACAGGTAGGTACCCCAGCTGAGCATGACTGACGACTGATTTGCTGGTTTGTCAGTAGCCTCATTACCAGGTATGCTTGCGTGTCCAGGTACCCAGACAAAGGTTACTGAGTCCCATTTGACAACTTGCATGCCTGCAGAGGCCTCTGGCGCTGGGAAGATACCGCAGTTGCCGGGTAACCACCCGCAACGGCTTATGGCCTTGTCAGGGATAATCCACCCCTGCTCCATAGCTCCGATCCATAGAGTATGCACGGAACGATCATAGCCCACGTAATCTTGGTCAATGTACAGCGAGAAGCTTCAAAGAAGCGGCCGTTTAGGGCCCGGAGACCGTTCAACTTGACGTTGACGTTACACTTCACTGCGTGCTTCACAAATCGCAGTTTGTCGTCGATCGGCACGCCAAGAAGCCAAGAAGGACATTGATTTCATTTAATTTGCCTTTACGTGGAGCAGCTGGAAGGTTTTATTGCGAGCAGAGTTCGGAGCTAAGGCGAATTGGTCTGAAACTGTCTTCGCAAGACACATGCTTCTGTTTCAAGGCAGAAGGCTACTCGATCCGCATCGTTGCCATACGTCAATGATTTGTTGCTCCAACAATCAGCACTGGGTGGAGAAGCTGAAACAAGAGCTGATGAAGAAATTCCAAATGAAGGATTTAGGTGTGGCAAATAATGTACTTGTAATGCGTGTGACAAGAGAAGATGACAAGGTAATGTTGGATCAAGAGCAGTACATCAACGAGTTACTGCAGCGTTTCGGCGCAACCAACTGTAACATTATATCATTACCTTCGGATCAAAATCAGAGGCTGACTAAAGAGAAGGAATCCGAGGAAGAGCGAAAAGAGAAGGAAACAGTCCCATTCCGAGAGCTGGTAGGAGGCTTGCAGTAATGTGGTTAGCCAGTGTTGCAGCAACCCAGGGAAGCTTCATTGGATTGCGGCCAAGCTAATTCTGCGATATCTAAAGGGGACCAAAACGATGAAGCTGACGTACTCAAAACCGAAAATCGAAAGTTTGTTTGAGAATAGCGATGCTGATTGGGGGAATGATTCCGAAACTCGTTGATCCTTCACTGGTTACGTTTACTTGGAGTCTGGTGGTGCGATATCTTGAAGCTGGAGGAAACAGTCAACTGTAGTTTAGCGCTGTCGACAATGGAGGCTGAGAACATAGCTGTCTCCGCTGCTACCCAAGAAGATTTATGGTGGCGAGGATTGCGAAGTGAACCTCAAGGTATCACTCTACCTTTAATTTGCTGTGACAGTATGACGCTATGTCACAGAAGAAGATTCCCAAGCAACACACATCCGTCAAAATTTGTTGCAGCAACTTGTTTGTGACTCATATCAGTTACATGGCAGTAACTTTATCCGAGTTTCAACCAGTGTGCTGCTAGAGTTGGTTATTCACCGCGTAGTAGCCTTATTGATATTCGCACCATTTTGTGCGTGAGAATATGGAAAAGAAGCTGATCAAGCTGGTGAACGTTGGCACTGAATTGCAAAAGGCAGATTTTCTTACAAAGGCGGTAACCGTTGCAAAATTTGTTTAAGCAAGGAAGACCTCTGGACTTGTCCCAAGCAACACAAAACTATAATAATTGGTTGCAGCAACTTGATTGTGACGTAAATGAGTCTCACGAAGGTTACTTTGACTGATTTGCAACAAGTGTGCTACTAGGGGTGCATTGATTCTTGGTTAAAGCCTAGTATGCAGCTGGCAAGTAAAGACCTGGAGTAATGTTTACTAATTCTACCAAAGTAATTAGGACAACAGCTCCAGTATGGGAGTAATGAAAAATTAACAGTCCAGTTTAGATCACATGAGCAGGCGTTGTCAATGTTACGACGTTTGCTCTACTTTTCAGCTGAATAAAAAGTAAGTAATTCAGGCAGTTAAAGCATTTCATGACCATTAATTGTCCTTTCCTAATGCCCACTACTTTTGAGCTAGCATTAAGAGGGAATGCTGAGATATTAACCGTTTATGAATTGAACCACAGTTAGTCATGATAATTTGTTATAAAAAATTAGAGATGGGTTATATCAGGGATATAGTAATAATGGTATTATTCAAGTAATAAGTACATACCATAACACATATGATTGATCATTATTGAACAAGGTATTTTGAGTATTTGGGTACATATGAAGTTAAAAATCTATTAACTCTTGCTTCAACTTTGCAATTATTTTGTTTTTTGTTTTTATTTTGTTTTTCATGTTTCTGCTCTTCCGCTTGCAAAACTCCGCAATGTACATTTTTTTGAGAACGTACTAGTCAAACTGGACAATGAAACTTTTCACTCTCTTGTTTTATGCCCACAGAAAATCAAAGCATTAGAAAAGTAAGAAGATCCAATGAAACAATTCTGCGCCAACATTTGATAAGAGCGTATCGACTATTCTAAACAAACACTTCGTTTGATAATTTATCGGAAGTTGAATAAAATTCCTTCAAATTGAATATATCAGCGAATATAGAGATAAAGCTCCTCTTCCATAGAGCGCGCTTAATAATTTGAACCTTTTGTTTAAGAGAAATACTACGAAAGCCATTGTTTACATAAGTAGATTCGCCCTAGTCTTGTGTTGGCGCTGAATTATTATTTCACTTTAACTTGTCCCCTCGTATACATTTTGCTTCATATTTTATTTTCTTGACCCCATTCTTTCTGGGTTATACTAGTCAATGGTGGCAAAGGTTAAATTATGAAAATTTTACTCAAACATATACTCTTTTACTGTTAAAATCAATTGATCGTTCTGAAAAGGACGCGTTGGAAAATAATTCCAATCACCTTAACGTTTTTCATTCTACTATATGTAGTGTATGCAAGCTAGCACTGTTGTGTTTCGATCTGTACAAAAGGATCCCTCGAAACTTTTATAACGGCGCTGTAATAAATAAAAGAGAGCGAGACCGAAGAGAATCTCATAATTTTAGATTCACCTTAATAAAAAAAAACCGAGAATTCATCCAGATGGACTATATCCTAGCGTTGATAGCATAAAAGAAGGGAGTCATGAAAATGCGGAACGAAGTCATTAAAATGCGGAACGAAGTAAATTTAAGAAAAGGGGGCGGGCCACAAGAAAAAGAAAATATTTGCTACCCGTTTCCTACGACCGTGTTAGGGAAAACAAATTTGTCAACCTGTTGATATGCGAATTTGCATGGCAGCAAAAGTAGCTCATTTTGAATTGTAAAATTGAACTACTTAGACTAATGGAACTTTTTTCAAATTTCAATGCAAAAAATTGGTGAGTTTTTTTTTCTTACATAACCTTAGATAAACTTCTAAAGCATATGTAGCATTGAGAGTAGCTCAAGCACCCTCCAATTCTTGACTAAGAAGGGGTTCAAACTTCTATGAGAACATGCTGCTTTCCCCACGAAATACACATTTTGTGTATTGGTTGCTTGGATAATTCTCATGTTTGGTTTAATTTTCTGCTCAATTTGTATGAGAGCCCCCCCATTCCTCCGGAGAGGGGAGGAGTCTCGAAACATCATAGAAAAAAATTCTGCTTTCAGCACCTCCACATGTCAAATGTGGTTCCAGTTGCTTGATTGGCTCTCGAGTTATGCACAAATTTGTGTTTCATTTATATGAGAGCCCGCCCTTTCAGACGGGGAAGGAGTCTTGAACCATCTCCGGCCCCAAAAACTCCTGCATACAAAATTTCATAACAGTAGGGATAGTTCTTATGTTTGGTGAAAATTTGTGTTTCATTTGTATGAGAGACCCCCCCCCCTCAAAAAGAGGAGGGTTCTTGAACCACAGTATACTCATTGATCGCCTTCAAATACTTCCACATGCCAAATTTGGTTCCATTTGCTTTATTAGTTCCCGAATTATGCTGAAATTTGTTTCATTTGTATGCTCCTCCTCAACCCTTTCAGATGCGGAAGCAGTCTTCAACCACCATAAGAATATTCACTGGCCCCAAAAGCTCCAGTATACAAATTTTCATAATAGTAGGAATAGTTCTCATGCTTGATTGAAGTTGTTTCTCAATTGTATGAGATTGAGAGAGGGGGGTCTCAAACCACCATGGAAACAGTTTTTGTCTTGAAAAACCTCTAATGCCAAATTTGGTTCCATTTGTTTGATTGCTTCTCGAGTTATGAAGAAAACAAATTATATTTCATTTGTATAAGAGCCATCCCTTCCTGATAGGGGAGGGGTCTCAGAATACCATAGAAACATTTCTTGTCTCCAGAAGCCCCCACATGCCAAATTTGGTTCTATTTTCTTGATTAGCTCTCGAGTTATGCAGAAATTCGTATTTTATTTGTATGGGAGCCCCCCCCTCCCTTCAGACAGGAGATGAACCACCATAACGACATTCTTCGGTCCCAAAAACCCCAACATACAAATTTTCATAACAGTAGGAAGAATTCTCATGATTGGTTTAAATTTGCGTTTCACTTATATGAACCCCCCCCCCCCCCTGCCCCCTTTCACCATAGCAACATTTCATGTCTTCAAAATACCCACATGCCTCATTTGGTTCCATTTGCTGGATTAATTCTTGAGTTATGCAGAAACTTCTGTTTCATTTGTAATTCTTGAGTTATGCAGAAACTTCTGTTTCATTTGTACGAGAGCCTCTCCTTCTAGAAGGGGGAGGGGTCTCAAACCACCATAGAAACATTTTTTGCCTCCTAAAACTCTCACATGCCAAATTTAGTTACCTTTGCTTCATCAGTTCTCGAGTTATGCAGAAATTTGTTCTTGAATGGGAGCCCCCTCCCTCTTCCAGAGTTGGGAAGATTCTCAAACTATCATTCAGAACCTTCTTTCTATATATCTATTTGAACTGATAATAATTTTTAGCTATTATATTTGTTTTCTCTTGGTTCCACTTTACGAGTGCCGCTTTATTTTTTATTCAACTGAAGTGCCTTAAATCTTATTCGAAAGTTGTCTTCTATTTGGTACTTTCTACTTGTTTAATACTGTTGGTTCTTAGTTAATCTCCAGGACAGAACCAAACCACGAATCAAACAGAGATTCCACTCTTGCAAAATTCGCCTTCAATGATCCTGCATGACATTCCGAAAAACTGCTCCCGAATTCAAATCCCCACCGAAAATCATCCCATCCGAAACCAGCAGTCTAGGCAGACTAACTTTGCCCCAGCAATTCTCGCACAAATGATGCCGCATTCGCCATTATGTCATAATAATAATTCCATTTCCAGCAAAGCTTGGCAAAACTTTTCCCACCAGTCCATGATGGTTGAACCTCACAACTCACATGACTTTTCCATTTTCCGTTTCGACTCCAGCAGCAGTAGTGGGCAACATTTGGAGCGTAAGGAAATCAAATTAGGAACAGAGACAAGGACACCATAACGAGGACATGTCACTTGCAAACTTTTGAACCGTCAGCAGTTGTTTTCCGAGTGTGGATTTTCATTAGATGCAACACACAAACATCCTCCCTCAAAGTTAGCAACATTACACGAGTTATGAGAAGGGTTATAGGGCAATGGGTTGAACGTGTAGAGAGAGGACTTCTTGAGTTGGAACAGCATTCTCGGTCGATCTTCGGTTCGTTCGACCTTATGATGTTCGACTTACGAAATTTGACCTGCATGCAGTGTGCGGGAAGAAGCATTTAAACTGTCAGTAAAAGTTATGAATAGGAATAATTTAACCGGAAGTTTCGTCGGCTGCAACAAACCGCTGTCCAGTTCGGATGCAATCGAAAAAGTAATTGGTTGAATCCTTCCGAAGGAATGCCAGCCAAGTTCCACCAGCGCTATGCAGTTTACTTCAATTAGCCAACCACAGGGCTGCATGGGAATGGTTCCATTAGAGCGCTTCCTAAGAGGATTTGGCCTTTCGAACGGAAAGTGCTGCTCTCACCCCCGTCAGAACAAAAACTGAGAGCTCCACTCCAACACGCTCAATTTTAATGTAATGCAATTCTGGGAAGCGATGAAAGTGGGTTCTTTGAAATTTAATTTCGCAAATTGCTACTTGGTGGTTGAGATTTTGTTTGTTCCCTTGAATGGTGTTCGGTGTTTAAACATCTCGACAAAATATGTCCGTCCCAACTTGAGCCAATAGTCGTCCATCAAGAAACTAACCATATCGTCACCGCCATGAAATGACTCCACTCCAACAACAACCGGCCAGCGGCGCACTTTACCGCACGATTCAACATTCCTCCGCCGCAGTACGGTTTGCTCATGAAAAGGTGTAAATTTTCCCATACAAAGCGTCCTGAAATAGTGCCACTCAAATCCACGGAAACGATGGGATCTCGGTCGTATCGTAAAACCTCTCACACTTCTGTCCATAGCAACCCATACAGCGGCTATTAGTGGGTGCATGGAAAAGCGAAAGAGCATAAACCAGCCGAATGGGACAACATCGAGACGACAGACGATGATGAATGATATGTCATGCGACCATGTTCCGCCCATACCATCATGGAGCATGGAAACGGAAAGAGTGCTCCAGTGACGGTGGTGATGATGTTTTCGTTGGTCCCGAGGCATTACTGCCTGCCCCCAGGAACGACGACGACGACAGCGGCAACTGAAATTATGGGGTCAAACTTTGACGATGGAGCTCTTCCTTGATGGTGCTTTCGCCGGAATCGAGGGTTGCCTACATCGAAACAACCATCAATTCCTCACTTACAACCAGCGAAGAACGGTCCGTTTGTGTACTTACTGGAAAGTCCTCCACTCTCCTAGCCATTCCCGACTCCCGCATTACCAGGCTGGAGATGACATTTATTAATTTCAATCCGTGATGCGATTACGTGTGACGATGCCGACACTTGGGGACGATCCAATCGGACTAATCTCGAAGACCTCTGTCAGTGACATTGAAATATTTCCTAAATGGCACACGGTTTGGTCAACATGCCGGGCGGGTGGAAATTGAGAAAGTTTCTCTTTCTATCTTCAGGGAATCAATGAGGGGGAGCAAATAAGGCGATAATTGGATTTTTGAAATGTGTGCTCGTTAACTGGGGCAGGGTGAGCGGCGAGACTCTGAGCCGTGGACTTTTCTAATTTCCTGACAAGAAATGACTGATTGTGCGCTTGCTGGGATTGGTTGACAATTGTGAATGTCAACGTCGATGGCGTTACCATGGTGACCAAGGTATGAAAGTGACGTAGTTTGAGAATCGAACTCGTGTTCCGGCGTCTCACACGGGTCGGAGTGTCACAGTTGATCAATCACCTTCGATGTACAGTCGTCACAATGAATGTCAGCTATTTTATGCGATAAACTCCATAAGGGATTGATTAGGCTCGGACTGTGCAAAAATAATTTCTATGTGTCTGTATCCACATTAATCCGGACACCTTCAAATCATTGTAACTTTTGAAATATTGCACGTAGAATGAAAAATTGCACTGGGGTATAGCTGAAAGTCTATGAGGGGCTGTGCATAAACCACGTAGACAATTTAGGGGGGGGGGAGGGGTTTCGTAAAAGTCTACGTTTGTCTACGATGGGGGGGGGGGGATATACCAAAAGTCTACGTAGACCTTTTTTTTCTACAAAACGGATATTCATCTCCACGCAGAGAAAAATACCGTCATAACAAACATATTCCAGGTAAATTCAAACATAAAATTAGTTTATTTTGGCCGCAAACATAAACTTGCTTTTTTTTCTAACATATTCTTTATTTAAAACCAACCCTAGTAGCACACTTGTTGCCATTTGGTTGAGATATTATAAATATGACTAGTTAAGTCATAATCAAGTCACTACAACTAAAGGGCGATTCGGTCAAAATTTGGTCAATATCAACTTGACGTATTTCTTTCAATTTTGCATTTAAAACCCGCATTAATCCACCGATGGTGAGACTGAACCCTTCTTACATTTCACCAGAATTACAAACTCAAATGTGGGCAATATTGTACTGGATACATATTTTCATCAGAAATTCCAAGAAGATTCAGAAATATTCAATATGCCATCCATTCAGTTGATAAAATGAACTATTTGTCAATCCTGAACGTATTGGTCAGGATTGAACAAAAATTAAAATATTTCCATTAATAGTCTTTAACGACCTGTGTATGTTAGTTATATAAACAGGGAAATTACATAAATGTTAGAAATTTCATATAATCAGTCCATAGAATGAATTATTAGACAATCCTAAGCGTCAATTTTGATTATCGGTATGAATTCAAGATGCTTAATAAGTACATATTCGTTGAAAATAGTAAATGGAGACTTTGTGTAATTTTCGAATATACTCGTTGCAGTTGCAAAACCAGCCACTCGAGCCAATCGATGCTGCTCTAATTCTATACAGTAGCATAGTGTGGCTAGTCCGCTGTATGTGCTATACAACGCTCCAGATACGACACAATAGAATGCAAGCGGCATCGATTGGTGTGATTGGTCTTGTTCGGTTTTGCACTGCAACGAGTATATTGTTCATCTCACAATTATGTGCTCTCAGGTATTGTTTTGGTCATATCTCCATGAAGAATTATCCAATCATAATGAAATTTTGACCAGTTATTTGGAAATATCATAGCTTTGATTTGGCACCAACAAAACTAAAAATCGGTACACAAATAGCTCAGTATGTAATCGGAGACTAAACTGTTTGATTACTATTATAATAGGCCTTCAAGTACTGTTTCGTTCATATCTTCGTAACGAAATGTCCGAATGAAAAAAAAATCAATAGCGTTCTATGGGAATGTTGTAGCTTCCATTTGCCGTCAACAGAACTGAAATCGGTTCACAGATGGCTGAGAAACCGATGTGACATTATTTGTAACGCACACACACACATACACACACACACACACACACACACACACACACACACACACACACACACACACACATACACACACAGACATGTGCTCAGTTCGTCGAGCTGAGTCGAATGGTATATGACACTCGGCCCTGTGGGCCTCGGATAAAAAGTCGAGTTTTCAAGCGATCTTAATACCCTTCTATTGATGTAAGAAGGGTAAAAACCTGAACACCCCTCATTTTGAAGGTGTGTGTGTGTAGAATGTTGCTCCTATTTTGATTTTGGAATTCACCCTTCAGTTGTCAAAATGCCGTCCAAGCAAGAAGAGCAGCGTATCAAAATTTTGCTCGCGCATCGCGAAAATCCGAGCTACTCGCACGCAAAGTTGGCAAAATCGCTAAAAGTTGCCAAATCAACCGTTACAAATTTAATTAAAGTGTTTGGGGAACGTTTGTTGAAAGCCAGGAAGTCTGGATCGGGGGGAAATCGAAAACCGGAAGCCGCTGAGACGACAAAGAGAGTTGCCGGTAGTTTCAAGCGAAACCCTAACCTATCTCTCCGAGATGCCGCAAATAAGCTGGGTGTATCGTCTACAACCGTGCATCGAGCCAAAAAACGAGCCGGACTATCGACTTACAAGAAGGTAGTGACTCCAAATCGCGATGATAAACAAAATACGACGGCCAAAGCGCGATCCCGGAGGCTGTAGACGACGATGCTGACGAAGTTGGACTGCGTGGTAATGGACGACGAAACCTACGTCAAAGCCGACTACAAGCAGCTTCCGGGACAGGAGTTTTATACGGCAAAAGGAAGGGGAAAGGTAGCAGATATTTTCAAGCACACGAAACTGTCAAAGTTCGCAAAGAAATATCTGGTTTGGCAAGCCATCTGTACCTGTGGCTTGAAAAGCAGCATTTTCATAGCTTCCGGGACTGTCAACCAAGAAATTTACGTGAAAGAGTGTTTGAATAAACGTCTGCTGCCTTTCCTGAAGAAACACGGTTGTTCCGTACTGTTTTGGCCGGATTTGGCATCTTGCCATTACGGTAAAAAGGCCATCGAGTGGTACGCCGCCAACAACGTGCAGGTGGTTCCCAAGGACAAGAACCCTCCCAACACGCCAGAGCTCCGCCCAATTGAGAAATACTGGGCTATTGTCAAGCGGAACCTAAAGAAGACCAAAAAACTGCTAAGGACGAGCAGCAGTTCAAGGCAAACTGGCTTTCTGCGGCGAAGAAGGTGGACAAGGTGGCTGTACAAAATCTGATGGCAGGGGTCAAGCGTAAGGCCCGGCAATTCGGATTTGGAAAAGCGGAAGCCTAACTGAATATTTTTCCTGAATTTTATACTAATTGAACTTGAAAAGAAATTTAATTTGATTTTTTAAATAAACGATTTCACCGATTTACACGCGTTTTCTCTTGACCAAATTTTGACCGTATCACCCTTTATGGCAATCGGACAGAGAATTAGACGATAAGACTAGAGGTGAATATAGGGAGTGGAAGAAACTCGTTTAGATCACCCGGAAGTAGAACGCTAAGTAGTTCGATCCCGCAAAGGGTTTTCAGATAATTGAGAGATGTTTAATGCTCTCAATAACTTAAAGCGAGGACAGGTCATTGTTCTCAATTTTGTCCCCAAATCACTTTATTTTGAACATTGCAGTCAGTGGTTTCTGAGCATTAACATGGTTTCATAAAAAAGGCGATCAGCGACATTGAACCTCATGACTTACACCGGTACTGTGATCAACGAGCTGGAGAAGCGATGTCAGGTCAATGGTACCTCATAAACTGGCCATTGGGTGTCCTACAAAATTAGTTTACATATATGTGTTTAGTGCAATTAGAATAAGATATTTCATTAATTTCAGAAATTATCGAACCAGGCTCTTCGATCACTAAAACTTATTTTTTCGACCTACAGAATAGCCTTTAGAGTCTTCAAAAAACAAAACAAATAAAATATCTTTTCATTGAAGTTTTATTTTTGTTTAAAGGACTTATCTATTCTGCCTTCCAGCTTTTCAAGGACTTTTAAGATATTAAAAGATATCCAATTTTCATTTTGCTGTAACATTCCAGTGGCTGTCAGTTATATTTTGTAAATACATAAATTATATTCAATTACGTACATTACATACAAACATTCAATAACAAAGGTTGAGGAGGGAATACAAGGTGCCAGCGGAAGTGTAGGCTGGAGAGAGTTATCTGCCAAAGTCATGAATGATTATTATACCTTCCTTGATGGAAGTCGTCATATCGAGATCAGCGAGGGTATAATTATCTTCCAACAGTCTATAGCGAGTTTGATAACCCTATTTTTAACAAACCACCAGACGGAAATCCTAATGTGTATTGCTTACTCTTCATTTCCTGTAATAATAGCGTTTCGTTGGAAGGAGATTCTCTATCCTTTCAGTGGGTTTCGTGTAAGTGCGTCTGCTCACTCCCGTTTTTGGCTTGGCCTTTGGGAATAGTTAGGATTATAGGTGTGTACAGTTAGATCTCAATAGTAGAACTGTATACTGCAGCATACAACATACATCATATCACATAATTTTGAACCTACATCAAATATAATTTAATCTTATTATGAGTAATGTGTACAGTAATGATCACATAATTTATCAATTTAAATCCTGATCCATCGAACCCTAGCCTACTAGCATAGAAAACCTCCTTCCTGTTACATTGGTGATGCACGGTCTACTAAATAGCAAAGGTCACACTAACATTCCTTCCCTATTCACACCTGATTGCAAGGACGCGGCCGGCACCGTTATTGATTATTAAATAAATTGAGCCTCTGGAACGTGTACAGTAACAATGGTCAGTTCCTCCCAGCCCCGTTCAGTTGATTCATTGTGTAATTTCTTTGATTCTGATCAATCACGGAATAGCAACCATTGATGCGTGCAGTCAGTCAAGCTAAGCTTAACTAGAAATTAGAAGAAAAATTAATCCTAGAGGTTTGAGCGGAATACCCGTAACCAGAAATTAGAAGAAGAATTAGTATCTTCCATTTAATTCAACTACCTTTGCTTATCTTCGACAGATACGCGTATTTTGTCTACAATGTGCAGACTTCAATATTCAGTGTCTCGTCACTAATAACTCGACATTGGAAAGATAGTTGGAATTAAAATGGAAGATACTAATTTCTTCTTCTAATTTCTAGTTACAGGTATTCCACTAAACAGCTCAAACCCTCTAGGATTCAAGCTAAGCTTAGCTAAGCTACGGACAATAGTTAACTTATTATTGAAAAAAATTATATTAAAAGAAAATACAAGCTACAGCCCCATTGAGTTGTTCGAAATGATAATGTAGAACTACGCAACTAAATGTAAGCCATTTGGATTGAACATTGCAATACTCTAAATTAACCTTTTCAGGCATAATTTTTTCCGAGCGTTATCATACAAGCAACTTGCTGTATTCTGATTGATTTGGTGCTCAATGACTCAACGGTAGAAGAAAATAGGAAATGTTTTTTTTTTTAGACTGGCTAGATCGTCCAAATGTCCTGCAATTTAGAATTTTAGATCAACAATTGTAACAGTAGCTTTACCTGCTGTACAAGTATATTATATATTCAATCAATTTCAATGAATGTCTTGGAAGACCAACATTCATTATGAGATAATCTTGAGATATTCTATGCCAAACAAAATAACTGAACATTGTATAGTCCATAAAACTACTGTTTCAATTGTAGACATTAAGTTTTGAAGGACAGGCTACGGTAACGTCTGTATATCTTAAGTTCTGAACTCAAGGCCAGTTCTTATGATCTTGAACATCCCATGTTAATCTGATAATTGCCGGTGACCTTGCAGAAGATTCACTGAATGTGTTGGAATACATATCGTCACCTCTCATAGGTTATAAAACTACTGTTACGACTGTAGAACCTAACATCTGAACTCAATGGCACTTTTTTGTGACCTGGAAAATCTCAAGATATCACATTATATCTGTTTATCTTCCAGAAGACTCACCTAATTTAGTCAAACACAAATTGTTACTTTGTTCAGCCCAGAAAGCTACAGTTAACGCTGTCTAATTTCAGTTTTAAAATCCAGGATAGCTTGGATAACCTAGAACATCCGTAGATTATCTTTTAATGTGTATTAATTGTTTTTTGAAGATATTTAATGAATATGTATCAATACACATCGTAGTTTTGCATAGCCCAGAAAGCTCTTGTTATAACTATAGATCTTACGATCTGATCTCAAGGATAGTTTGGATGACCTAGTACATGTCATATGTCCTTTGAATGTTTGTTAACATTCAAAAATATTAATAGAATTTGTTTAAATATTTATTGTTACTTGTACTACTGTTAAACTGTAAATCTAAAGTTCTGAACGCCAGGACAGTTTGGATGACCTTCTTGTGTTTTAAAACGTAAAATATTCATTAAAGATGATTTAAAATATTCACTAAATATGCTTAAATACGTGACGTAACTTTGTATAGCCCAAAAACTTCTGTTACTACCGTAGATTTCAAGTTCTAAACTTCAAGACTTACCTAGAGCATCACAAAATTATAAAATAATGATCGCTGACCATCCAAAAGTTTTATTTGAGTTGTTTGAATACTTATAATCACCTTATATAGCCCAAATAACTACTGTTATCACTGAAGTTCGTAGAATTTGCCAGGTAAAACAAACGTTATATGCTACAAATGAACCCAAGGTTTGAAATAGTCTCTCCGCTCTCCCAAGGCATTTGGCAGTGTGAACAGATATTACGTTAGAACTACTTAAAAAGCTACTGGTAGTATGTGAGCACGATCAAACACATTCTTTTGCCAGTCAAGGTGACGGATTTGGGATGTGTGCTTAAGAATTGTGTGCTTTATAAATACCCTACGTTCAATTTCAAACTACTTCTATTCAATTTTCACAACCTGCCGTGCACTAACGAAACTATCAATACTTTTTCAATACATCTTTGCTCTAACAAAAAAAAATTACTGGGCACTTCTGGAGCCTCATAGCGATGAGAAATTATTTCCTTCCTAAACAACACCATTGTAGAACTTTTGTTTTAAACTTAAAGACAGTTTGGATGACCTCGAATATCCTAAGATTGTCACATTACATCTGTGGACCTTCCACACTGTTGTTAAATACATAATGTCCCTCTGCATACTCGAAAAACCTCTACTGAACTGTCAATGTTATGTTCTGAACTCAAGAACAGTTTGAATGACCTAGATCATCACAGTTTATCTCATAATGTTTTTTTTAACATTCGAATATATTTTCTGAAGATTATTGCATGCAACTTTGTATAGCCCAAAAAGGTATAGTTACTACTGAAGATCTTAACTTCTGAATGTGCTTGAGCATTTTGGATAACCTAGAACATCCCAGAAAAATACGAAAATATTTATCGTTTAGCAACGAGAATTGAATAACACCTATGCATATGAACCATATATTAAAATAAAGTTTTACACTATTAATAAGCCATTTTTTTTCTTGAGCTTCTTCATATTCAGTATGTACTAGGTCGTCAATTATGCCTTAAATTCATATGTTCTATATATTTTTCAGATAGAAGAATTGCTGTAGAACAAGTTTGTCGAAAACAGTGTACTCTTTTATTCAGTCTGTGATTTAATACGGTCATATTCCTAAAGGCCTGAAGGGGTTAATATACTTTTTAAGACAAGGTTTAATATTTATGAATTCATCAATAGTATCTGTTCAGAAATCAACAATGTTCTCTATTGAAGTTGATGGGTAGAAGAATTTTAACAACATTAACATGTAACATTTTTGAAAATCTTTTAAGAAACGACTGCGATATTAGTGCTTAAAATCAGACCACTTTTCGTGACAGTTGCAACGGGATTGTTTTTAAATTTTTCTTCAGTATAGAAATCAGAGACGTAGTACCACGTCAAAAAAAACTATGCCACTGCGTTGACCACTTCAACAATAAAGACTGTTCCGAAAATTATAAATACACTAATGATTAACTGTCACTTCAAAATGCGTGCAATATTCATCCCAATTCCAGCGGCGTCCAGTTGTTTACATTTATGCGCTCAATAAAATTTCTATTGAATTTCAAACAGCTGAGTGTTCAGCAAGCAGTTCAGTAAAACTGTTTTTAATGAGCGCCAGTCAAAAAGGTCATGAACTCTCAGCTGTCAAAAATTCCTGAAAAGCTCAGTAAGCGACACGAAAGTTCAGTAAAATGAAACTGAAATTGGAAGTACGATAGCTACCAAAAATTATTGAATAACATCATCAACCAACACTGGTTTTCGGTAAAATTTTCAAAAACATCAGTTTAAAATTTTGTTTGTTCCTGCTCTTAAGGTAAACATAATAGTCATTTTTCTCATAAAATAATCATGTGAAAGATGAACTCTGTTCTCAAGCACCTAAAGAGATCTGGTCTCAGGATTCCGAAATAATAGCTGCAAGGTTTGGACTATGAAAGGCTCATCGACGCGGACAGTTTTGTTGAGACCATCAATACAGCGAACGACGTCATGGCTTCCGATGCATTTATGAGTTGGCTATGGAACATTTTCAGCTAAACTTAGGGTAAATAAATAACTTCCCTCAAGATATTAGGAAGCAATAACCTAACAGATGATGCCACAGATTTGTTTTTATTGGTAGAAGAAAAATGGGTTGTCAGTCAAACTGTCAGATCTAATGTTGCAGTAAGTTGACTAGGCGGCGCAACTGTGCATCACGAATCAAACGTAATTATATTTGAAATTTTACACAACAAATTTGAATTGTTTTGTTCGAGCTAAAATGTCTGTTTGCGCTCAGTGATTTCCATATCCTCAGTGTGGCAAAGAGAGATTTTATTTTTTCCACACACTCTTCCTACCTCAACGAGAGCTCTTCACTCTTGCTTAAATTCACCCTCGTGTTTGCACACGGGTTGTGCATGTGAGTGGAAAATATTGTTTTTATTCACACAACAATCGATCGCTCTAGAGTGAGAATTCACTCAAGCGAATGCAGATAAATTTCGTGACGCGTGCGCCCCAGTTAGCTCACTGGCATGACTCTTCTGCTAATATACAGCCGTGATTGCAAATTCGCTTTGAAGCTACATAACAAAGGAAGAAAAAAGAATGTTTCTTCCCGCTTCCTGTTTTCGGACATTTTCTACAACTTTGACGACGTTTTCACTTTCAATCGCACCAGCGAATCACAGAAAGAGCACTGGCGCGTCCTTGCACAAGTGTACGCGGCAGTGATCGCAGGCGAGAGCACGTAGGCGAAGACAGTTGAGAGCACGTGAGAGCGGTCGTTTAAAAGAGAGAGTGATTCACTCACTCCAAGCCATCCCATCACAGGCGCACACTTTTGCTCTGTCAATTTACCACCGAATAAAAGAACACTTTGATTTATCTGTGGTGAGTTATGGTTGTATCCTCCGTGAAGGTACAAATCTCAAGCGCTTGCGTAACATTAGTGCGAGATGCCATCTCTTCAGTGGTCATTCGACCAGAAAACTGGCTAAGGAAGAAGGTGTGAGTGACGGAGCAGTTCAAACCGCATTGCGGAAGTATCAACAACAGTGCTTTTTCGTAGATTCCCCAATACGGGGTAGAAACCCCGGTTCCGCGACCCTACAATCAACAGTAAGGTAAGGAACTATTTCAAGCGTCATCCTTCAGTATCAGTCCGAGATGTGGTGAAAAAGAATGTGGCTACCCTTGATCAAACAGCATAACAGGCCAACAATCTTTTGGTCTGATCTTGGTCTCTGCTGTTACTCTAAATATGCACTAGAGTGGTGCAAAAGATACAATGACGAATTTGTGAATGCACCAAACCACCCAGAGATTCGCCTTATAGAAACTTTCTGGGCTTTGGCGAAGGCAAAGCTGAGAAAACACATGAAACCAGCGGATAGTGTTAAAAATTTTAAGATAGTTAGTGGCTAAAAGTGGTGAAAATGGTAGGAAAAAACACTGTGCAGAATCGTATGAGTAATATAATTATATTTTTCGGAAAAGTCTATAGTTATTTTCAATTGCTCACTAGAGGATACCGTTCATCCGGATGCCTGTAAGCTCACCACTTTAATGCCGATTTCCAAGTCCAGTAGTATTCACAGTGTTGAAAACTAACGACCTACCTCGATCCTGAACTGCATGAGCATGATTGACCGCCCGAGGTTGCTACTCCGTTATTGTCAGATCAGTTGTTATCACACAGAGAACCCACAGTTGAAGCTTGAGACTACATACATTTTCAATGTGTAAAAACTGGTCACTCTGATTATTTTTGAAAACTGTTTTTTTTTGTTGATATATCCTTGGACCCTACGAGTGGAAAAAGTTTCGTAACAATCTGAGACTCATCGGCCAAATCTGTACGACAGTAAAAATAAATCCACTAATCCTACCTGACCGAATGTTGCGAATAACTCGTGTGGCGCATTTAATGGGTGATTTGATTCAGGATATGATGATTGTAGAAGCCGATTTTAACGGCGACAATAATAACTAAGGAGACGGCACAACAAGAGCACAACACAACACGGTTCCCAGTATAATTGTGCGTGAAAAAAAATTAACCTCCTTCAAAAATAATTCTTGCGTACCGAATATTGAAGACCTGCAATAAGCCAGATGTGATAAGCCATACACATCTGGAGTCCATTCCAAGGAAAACAAAATTTTCACAGAGAGATCGACATCGATTACATGTTGCAAGATTGAACTGACAAATATTTCGGTAATCTGCAAGAAGATCGAGGGGGTTTCTAAAAGTAGTCCTCATCTAAAAAAAGTTCTCCAAAAAATCTGATTGAAGCTATAGAAATGGCAATTAGCATGCTTGGATATTTGTCAAACATCGAGAATACCTGCTAAGAAAATGTGGAGAAATTATGTTGAAAGGATTTTTCAGACATTCCGACCTTTTCTGCTTTTTACAGGTATTCCAGTTTTGAAGGTTATCCTGGAAGAAGTCCAGAAGCTTCCCTCCGAACATGCAGAAAACCCAATTCAGCCGCATCGACCCTGAGAGTTAATCCACAGGCTTTTGAATCAGAACCAGGTCGTCCGTACTGATTTACCAAAGCCGATCGAGGTGTTGAGTCGGACAAGCTTCAGCGGGGACACAAACTAATCCATCCTTTCACGCTTAAGAAAACCTTCCATTAATGGGATTTTGTTTATTATCCACGTGTTAATTACACGGAAATAATTTCAAAGGATCACAAAGCTAAAAGAACTAAGAACTATTCAACGAGAGCCCACGACTCATGGCATAACTGTCTTCAGAAGGGTAAAATAGGACCACGAGGATTGAAGAATCTAAGAGAAAAATAATTTCAGTGATTCCAGCTTAATTCCAAGTTAAATTATCTCCCACCACTTACCGCACTGAAGGTTCCGATTGTAATCGGCCAGAACTTCCACGCTGACAGTTCCATCGGAATTTGAGCTCTCTGAATAATCGGAATCAGATTTCTCCCGAATCGAGCACCTCGTCCGCTGATTTCTCCATGATACCAGCTGCAGTTATACGCACCCGATGATATTGCCTTACTCTGAAATCAAATGAATCAGGAGGTATCGTAACAACTTACACGGTATTACACCTACATTCACCGAGATTTCATCACCGTAATAGCACAGTATGAAAATCTCCATCAAGATGCAGAGCATGAACAGAGTGAACTTGACGACCAGCGTGTATCCAGCTGTCTGAAAATAACGAATCCCTGTTCCGTTAAATCCTTAACCGTCGGAAACATTTAGGGTGTTCAAAACTTACGGTAATCACATAGCCTTGCATGCACATCAGGATTGAGCTGGCGGAAAAGTTCAAAAACAGCGTCGTACTAAACATAGCCTGCAGGTCGTCACGGTACCTACCGATGAAAAAAGCAACTTGAACTCATCGCCCTTCAACTGAAAATTCCCCGCAAAATACCTAAGCACGTCCTGATGGTACTGTACAGCTCGACAAAACTTCTCTCTAGACCTTCCGAGACTTCCATCACCTTGAGTTTGAACCATAGTTTCGATCCAATTCCTCAGCAACTTCAGCTGCATCGTCAGATGCGAAGTCAGCAGGCAGAAGATACAGTTGAAGCCCACATTTCCAACGGCCACCACGTTCCCGGAGTAAACCTCGAACAAATAAACCAGATAGTACGAAATTCCCCTGCTGGACTCAAAAGGAAACCAAATAACATACGGTAACAGCGGATTCCATTGACCCTCGGTCACCCGGACGTAGACTATCTCCGCCACCGGAAGAAAGTTGAACACCGACACCATAACGATATTTCCAACGGCAGCTATCGTCGTGATGGCCACAGTCGGACGTAGCGCCCCATCGCGAATCTTCCGATCCTCTGGAGTAAGATCCCGATCGTCCCACTTGTCTCGGAATTCCGCAATCAGCCGGGTCAGTTTGTTCCGATTGTACGCCAAGCAGTGCATCTTCGCCAGACCAATAATGCAAAATCCCGTGCTGCTGATTTGGATGGCCACTTCTTCAACGACTTCATCCGTTTTCCGTGCGCCCGTCATGAGCCGGATGATGTTGATGACCTGCCCCAGGACGCAATAGGCCAACATCAGAAAGCAAAGGATGAAGGGTGCGTTGGACTTGAGCCTTGCGGTTACGTTGGTTGGATCTGGGACCAAGCAGCTGGGGTAACCTGGAGATTCAGATGTTGTGAAGAAACGATTGCTTGCAATGTACGAGGAACTTACTCACCAATCAGGCGGAGGACTTTGGCGATGAACGCAAACGTTTGATCGAATTCAATCGGGCGAGGCATCTCTGCTTGCTTGTCACTTCGGTCGGGTGGACTAGCGGGACCTTTGGCCGGAGGCTTGTATTTGAAGGTGTCACACCGACATATTGGCTTATGAATAAGTAAGGAAATTTGGTAGTTACCGAGTGGTTCTCGAAGGAAGACAGGACCTCCGTCATTTTGTGATTGCCTGGATTTCTCTGATGTGCTGCACGCGGTTTGATCAATTATGCACCAATGTTGGAAACTTACAATCGGTTCAATCGGATTGTGGTTTGCGTCATTACGGTGTTTGTTTGTTTGTTGGGTATTGAAGTTTAATAGGCCCATTTAGCGGGGGCAAAAAAGGTTGTTTGATGTTCACTCACGAGGCCATCAAGGCCAGTTAGCGGCACAGTGAGTTAATGTCAGTTTTCCCAGAGATTGGTAGAAACAGCAAAATTGTTCAAAACTCAATTCCTGACGAGCAGACTCCACTGCAAGTGCTGCAATAAAACTCCATTCAAGTTCAGGATTTCTCTGATTCCCGCCATCATCGACGAATGCTCATGCCTGTTTATCTGCTCCCGATGCGTACGTGTTTCAAATTGCAAATATAAATTAGTGTCCTTCAGTCCCGAAAGCATGCAGAGCCAGTGCCGGTTCTACTTATTTCTGTTCGGTCGCAAATCGCTGGAAATCGATTTTCCCAAAAAATCACTCCCCCCCCCCCCTCCCCCCTGGGGAATGATCATAAATGGAAATGGGATTACATGTTGCTGACTCAGGAAGGAAGGTGAAATTTGAGATCCACCGAAAAATAAGTGAAGAGGAAAAGTCGTTCCCTTCTTTTTTCATCCTTTCTAATGGCCATATTCGCTTTCGATGATGATGATGACGATGACGACGACGAGGACAACGCGGTAGCTAATTTATTTGACATTCATTATTATTTAATGGCATCGATTGTAGCGCGCAACAAGGGGCGAATCAAGAGGGGATTGTCTCCGAATGTGGGTTTCGGATGGTTCCGGATGTTTGTTGTCCCTGCTTTTCTATGACTGACAAAGGATTTAGGTTGTTTACTCCTACATCCTTCGATGAATAATTTATGAACGAGAAGTGTAAGCTGTCAATGAGTAGCTAACAAGTGTTCTGCGTTGTAGCGTACCACGGTGGAGGCGGGGAGGGGGGGGGGGGGTAGTGCAATGCGACGAAAAAGGGTCCTTTCAAGAAGCAAATCGGCTTTTGGATTGTTGGAGAGGTTTGCGAGTGGGCAATCTCGGATTACTGGTTAGCATCCATATTTCTTATCGCGCCAAACAGACTCACAACTTTAGTTAACTAAGCGCTGAATAAGACATAATTGAACCGGAGAACCTTATTTTCGCCTTAATAACTGTTATGTAGTAGTCGATGTTTGTTTGTATCTTATCAGTTCAAGTCTCAAAAACAATAATGGTATTGGAGTGATAATCTTGACAAAATAGGGAAGATAAACATAGGTTTTTGACGTAGGACTACGTCTCTGTTTTCAATACTGGGGCACAATTTAAAAAAAATCGTTGACCGTCACGACCGTCAGATTTCGAGCGTTAATATATCAGTGATTTTCCAAAAAAAAATTCAAAACTTTTGCACTTTGTCTTAAAAAGTACATGCCTAAAGGATCATGTGCGCTATGAAAAAGGCTGTATAAAATCACAGACTGAATAAAAGTGTACCCTATTTTGGGCAAATTTGTTGAACATCAAATCTTCTATCTGGAATATGAAAAAAAAAAATATAAGTTGAAGGCCTAATTGACGACCTACAACATCCTTAATATGAAGAACTTCAGGAAGAAAAACTAATACCTTATTAATGAATCCTAGAGGGTTTGAGCTGTTTAGTGGAATACTTGTAACTATAAATTAGAAGAAAAATTAGTAATCTCCATTTACTCCAACTACCTTGTTATCTTCGACAGATACGCAGCTTGTCTACAATGTGCAGATTCTTCAGTGTCTCGTACTTTCAGTCGAGTTATTAGCCCGAGACACTGAAGAAGTCTGCACATTGTAGACGAAACACGCGTATCTGTCGAAGATAAGCAAAGGTAGTTGGAATTAAATGGAGATTACTAAATTTTCATCTAATTTATAGTTACCTTATTAATGGATCAGCTGTTGTTTTAGAATCTGGAACATAGGCATACGTATTATTAAATTCTTGGTGATAAACGTTAAATATTTTATTATCTATCAGAGATGCACTTGAGTTGAAAGCTTCCGATCTACAGTTGTAACAGTAGCTTTTGGGGATATATAAGATTATGGTATGTATTTAAACATATTGAATGAACCGTTTGGAAGGTCAACAATCATTATTTGATTTTTTTTATGTTCTAGGTCATCAAATCTCTCAAGGACAGAACTTAAGATTTACAGTAGTAACTATAGCTTTTTGGGCTATTCAAAGTAACGCTACGTATTTGACCATAATCAGTGAATATTTAAGAATGCAAACAAACATTACGAAATAAACTTGGAATGAGCGAGGTCTTCCAAACTATCCTTGAGTTCAGAACATAAGATCTACAGTTTCAAAAGCAGCGTTCTGAGCTTATTAGGTGACTATATGTATTAAAACTTATTCAATGAAGATTCGGAAGGTCAACCGTCAATATTTTATAACTTTTGGATCCTCTAAGTCATCCAAACTGTCCTGGCGTTCAGAACTTAAGATTAACAATTGTAACAGTAATTTTTCGGCGAAACAAAGTTACAATATATATTTTAACATATTTAATTAATATTTTTAAAGGTCAACAAACATTATTAAGCAATAAAGGGTGTCCACTATGAAATTGCCACACTATGAAATTGCTCTAACTTTTTAACCGTTGGGTAGAATTTAATGAAAATTTGGGTGGATTTAGTTCATTATTTACATCCTACAAGTTTTAAAGTCCTGTGATCAAAACTCGCGGAAATGGAGTCGAAAGAACAGCTCGTGCGTGATAAAATCTTGCGCATTCATCACGAGAACAAGGATCTCTCGCATCGTTCCATCGCTAAAACGTTGGGATTAACGAATTCCACGGTGTCACGAGTGATTAAGCGGTTCGAGGAACGGTTGACCACCGATCGGAAGCCCAGAAGTGAAGGAAAAACTATTCCGTACAACACCAAAAATCACAACCGTTGGGGCCTTCCACCGAAATCCGAACGCCTCCGTTCGGGATGTGGCTAAGAAGCTGCACCTAAGCCGAAGTTTTGTCCAGAAGGCCAAAACTAAGGCTGGGCTTCGAATGTTCAAGGTACAAAAGGCCCCTAATCGCGACGAGAAGCAGAACAAGTCCGCCAAAACCCGTGCCAGGAAGTTGTACCTCAACATGCTGACGAAAGTTGAATGCTGCATCATGGACGACGAAACATATGTGAAGGCCGACTTCAAACAGATCCCCGGCAACCTGTTTTTCACGGCCAAGGATAAGTTCAGCGTTCCGAAGCATGTCCGCACTCAGAAGATGTCCAAATTTGCGAAGAAATTCCTGGTTTGGCAAGCCATCTGCACGTGCGAGAAGCGGAGTGCACCTTTCGTGACCCAGGACACGATGAACGGACAGGTATACATAAAGAGTGCCTCCAGAAGCGGCTGCTTCCTCTCCTGAAGGCCCACAACGTCCCAACAATCTTCTGGCCGGATTTGGCCTCATGCCACTACTCCAAGGACGTGCTGAAGTGGTATGCGGACAATAAGGTCAATTTCGTGCCGAAAATGTTCAATCCTCCCAACATTCCGGAGCTCCGCCCCATCGAGAAGTACTGGGCGATTATGAAGCAGCACCTTCTTAAATGACCTAAGGTAGTGAAGACAGTCGAGGAACTGAAGAAAGTATGGGTTTACATGCAAAAAACGGTTGATTCACAGGTTGTGCAGAATCTTATGGCCGGGGTTAAGGCCAAGGTGCGGGCATTTGCGTATGGACTGTAAATAAAATACGAGTAAAATGGTGAAATGAAGTTTAATAGTTATTTGTCAATCCCTGAAAATTTGATGGCAATCGGATGAAAACTCGAATTTTGTGAATCAATTTTGTGTGTGGCAATTTCATCGTGGACACCCTTTATGAGATGTTTCTGGGTCATTCAAACTATCCTTGAGATCGGAACATAGGATCTACAGTTCCAACAAACTACGGGCTATGCGAAGCTACGCTGTGCACACTTAGAAAATTTTACAGTATTCGGTAATTTTTTACCGAACTTTCAACAGCTGAACAGTTCGGTAATCCGATTTACCGGATTTCGGTGAAATTTTACAGTATTCCGGTAAAAAAATTACCGGAACTTGTAAAATTTTACCGAAATCCATTAAATTGGATTACCGAACTGTTCAGCTGTTGAAAGTTCGGTAAAAACTACCGAATACTGTACAATTTTCTTAGTGTGTGTATTGCAACATATAAAGTATCTTGCAAGACCAACAAACATTATGAAATAATCTTCTAGTTTATCCAAACTATCCTGGAATTCATAACTACAAATCTACAGCTATAACGGTAGTTTTCTGGACCAAACAAAGTAACAATATCTATTTGACCAATTATATGAGTCTTCTGGAAGGTACAGGGTGCGACAGAAAATAATGCGAGAATGTTCAAACTTGAGTATTGGGTTAATTCGTGTAGCTAGTGACTAATTTCTGTCGAAAGTGTATTTGTTTATGTTAATTTTCTAGTGCTGCATCCAAACATTCTATTTGTTTTATTGCAAATTCGTCAAAATGTTCGCGAAAGAAGTGATCACCAGTTTGTTGCTCGCCCAGAAGAAGCCGAAAGAGATTGCCAAGGTGATAGGGTGCCATTTGGCAACAGTTTACCGCATAAAAAAGTCCCTGCAGGATGGTCCTAAGCAGCGGAAGCCGGGAAGCGGACGTCCGCGCTTTGCACGCACGCCGAACGTGATCAAATCGGTCCGTGCTAAAATTGCTCGCAACCCGGTGCGTTCCATAAGAAAACGTGCAAAGGAAGCCAATATTTCGGGGAAACCCATGCGGAAAATCATCAAAGAAGACCTGCATGCATCTTCCAGAGCCAGAACGAGACGCCACTTGATTACGGACCGGGTCAAGGAACTACGAGTGACTCGTTCCAAGATATTGCTTTCCTTGTTGAAGAAGGAAAAAAATGATAATCCTGTTCTCCGACGAAAAGCTTTTCAGCATCGATGCTGTGGCCAACAGCCGCACGGACCGGTTCATTTCACTGCAGAAAATGGAGAACGTTCCGGAAAAAGTGAAATTCAAATTTCAAACCAAACATCCGGCTGGTGTCATGATGTTTGGCTTGGTGTTTTCATTAATGCTGGAGTTAAAATCAATGTCAATGTATATCGGTATTTTAAAGAATCAAGTGCTTCCCTGGGTGAAGGCCAAATTCTCCGCCGACCAAAACGTTGTTCTACAGCAGGATGGAGCGCCGTGTCACACGTCCAATCGAACCCAACAATGGTTGAACGATAACATGAAGTTTTGGCCGAAGGATTTGTGGCCCCCTAGCAGTCCAGATCTTGATCCGTTGGATTATTCGATTTGGGCATATGATGAAGCACGAGCCTGCAAAACATCACACCCTAGTGTGAACACCCTGAAGTCAACCATAACACGCACATGGCAGCCAATTTCGGAGGACTACGTCCGAAAGGCATTCTCTGGCTTCCGGCGTCGGCTCGAGGATGTCATTAGTAAAAATGGAGGACACATTGAATAAATTTGTTCAAAAGCACTTTATAAAGCTAACTGCACTCGAAAATGTTGCTATTATTGCTTGAATTAGTTGAAAATGGGATTTGAAAGAAATAGAACAAATTTTCGCATTATTTTCTGCCGCACCCTGTAAAAAGATATAATGAGATATGTTGGGATGTTCAAGGTTACCAACACTGTCCTTGAGTTCAGAAGTGAGGAAATGCAGTCGTTACATTAGCTTTGTAACCCATGGATGGCGACGATATGCATTCAAACGCATTTAGTGAATCTTCTGTAACGTCACTAGTCATTATAAGATTATCTTGGAATGTTCAAGTTCATAAAAACTGATTTGGGTTCAGAACTTAAGATATACAGTAGAAACCGTAGTCGCTAAGGCTGTACAAAACTTCGATAACTATTCAATTAGAATTCTGAACGTCCACAGACATCATAGGATAATTTTGTTAGTTTCCGGTCATTCAAAAGATAAGGTCTACAACTGTAACAGTAGCTGTATGGGCTATACAAAGTTAACTTCGTTTGCTTAGCATGAACATCCAAAGATTATCTCATAATGTCTGTTGGTCTTCCAGGGCATTAATTTAATATATTTGAATATATGTCATAACATTGTAAAGCGTAAAAAGCTACTGTTGCAACTGTAGATCTTAAGTTCTGAAGTCCAGGACAGTTTGAACGACCCAGCATATCTCAAACAAACAATTATCCACAGCTCAAAAAAGTAGTGTGAATTTCTGTTGAATATCATGCAAATAAACGGAGCGTCACAAAACATACAAATTTAAATTATAAGTCGTGTAAAGTTCTGGGACATTCCATACATTATCAAAAATGTTGTATGCAAAAGCTCATCTTTGTAAGAACTATTGCATGCAAGTGTCTGCTTCGTGTAGAATAAAATACAGTTTAACATGCTCTAATTTTTACATCATAATGAAAATTCAGATTTTCTTGGGGGATAGACCACTTATAACCAATCATTTCTGAGTACTTTCATTTCTCCGTGCAAAACAAACTCGCCATTTGCCTCTCGAACAAACACACTTACAAGGACCCATTACTTAATGTTTCCATTAATCATAGAGGTTGTTTTCACTGCTTTCAACATGATTTACAGCTCTTGTGCTGGATTTTCCTTGCGAATAAAACTCACTTTTTGTTCCTTCAAGCACTCAAATAAAAGAAAACAGCTTCAGAAAATCCCAAACGAGAAACAAGCCAGGCCACTGTATCGTCAATGTAGAAGAACAGCGCAACTCGTAAAATCACTTGCGTGCCAAGTAAAACTTCACGATCCAATAGATCGCATGGCAACTTCAAGATTCTCAAAACTACAAGCCACACTTTAGACAGCACACACACATCGCTACAATCGAGCCAGATAATAATCGATCATCGGCAGTTGCCAGATTTACTTCTAGATATTTTTGACTGTAGGATTTGGTATGTTCAATAGCTGAGATACATATTTACAAAACATGTCGTGCCAGTTGCCAGCCTAATACGGCAACTCTCTCAAGCTTCATTTGACATATATAGACTACAGCTCCATCTCTTCGGAAAGATCTAGAACTGATATGATTACGTCAAAAGACGACAAATGTCACAATGAGAAACTTTACCCATGGTGGCAGCTCTGTAGAGCTTCATTTAATAAATAGATAAATAATATCGTTTATTAAATAGATTAGTAAAAAGATAAAAACAGATAAAAAATACTAAACAGATAAACTGCAGCGCCATCTCTGCGGCAAGATAATGAACTATTATAATGTTGTCAAGAGATGACAAATAACATTCTTAGAAACTTTAATGAAAACAGAAACTCTTCAGAGCTTCATTTTGCAAATATAAACAGCCATATCTGCGGTAAGATGTGGAACTAATATGATGATATGTCGACTTATGGACAAATGACAAACTGAAATACTTTGTACAAGGAGGCAGCTCTCTACAACTAGTCTGGAATACAATTTCAATCAAACGGGCAGCTCCTTTAATGTGCATCCAAGTAGACTTAAATTTAAACTTAATCAATGGGAATTTGCAAAACTAAAACAAAAACACTCTACACTTTGAAAAACTATTTTACGAGCGAATTAGTAGAATAATCTTGGTTTTCCACTAACAACTAAGAAAATTAAGATTAACACGCTTAAAAAGTTTGCAACGATTTTTCTTTGACAATTTATTTGAAAAAAAAAATATCGAAACAAATGCAACAGACAAAAATGATCACCGAAGATTGCAACACTTGCGCCATCTTTCTTGCACACTTTCACCCCATTCTTTCTTCAAAACGTTCGTTTTTAAAGACCTTCTCTGTTTTCCGGAGCTTGACGAAGTTCTGGCGGATTTGCCTACTTTGGCATGAAAACATCATCGTTTAATTCGTACCACTTCTTCACCGGTTACGTGAGTGTCACCTTCGTGGGACCGGATGAAGAGCAGCAGGTGCATTCTTCTTTATAAGTTAAGCGATAAGCGGTGTCCACTTTAATTTTCGGACACCAAAATAATAGCAGCAAAACAAATTTACACATAATTCAACAAAACAAAAGTCTACATTGAAAACAGTTGATTAATGTTAATTCTTCTTTCTGTAAATATTCGAACTTTCTGTGGTACACCCGCCATCAGGTTCCGTACGGTATACTCAGAAAAGCCCACCGTGACGATTCTCCATCTTCTCTTGAAACCAACGGTAACATTTGCTTTCTTCTTAGTTTCGAAGAGGATCCGCTTAACTATAGCCCAGTACTTTTCTATTGGGCGATGTTCTCGACAGTTTGGAAGATCGGCTGTTTTAGGCCCGTATTTGACGTCTTGTACCTTATACTATTCGAGGACGAATTTCACATAGTGACCAGAGGTCAAATCAGGCCAAAACAGAGCTGGAGAGTCGTGGCTTTTGATAAACGGAAGCAACCGCTTTTGCAGATAGTCTTTTTTATACACATGCTTATTGATAGTGCCGGTAGAGAAGCAACTTTTAGATTTTCGACATATACATATGGCCTGCCAAATCAAATACTTCTTCGACAATTTGGACACCTCCTTTGCCCGCAAATGCTCGGCAACGGCTTTCCTTTGCATTGCGGTATAAAAAGCCAGACCCGGAAGCTGTTTATAGTCTTCGAGGACGTCTGTTTCGTCGTCCATTAAAGTTCTGTCCAGTTAGAATCCGGAATCACTTATTGTGTTGCAGTGGCACGGAAAGTGACCGCTGCAAGAATTATTTTACTGTGGTTTGTTCACCATGGCGCCCACTTTCTGTGGCATAAATTTCACGGTGCTTTGTGCAGTGATTCAAAAGTTATTCCAGATGAAAGCCAAGAGGATAGAGAAAATTCTGCACACCCACGTTGATAATCCCACGTGGTCAAAAAGAAAAATCGCCAAAACGTTGAAAATCGCCAAATCAACCGTGTATGATGTGCTCAAACTTTTCAGGGAGCGAAAGAGCGTGGACCGAGTGCCTCAAGGTAAGCGCCGTAGTGGAACATATGACCGCAAGCTGAACAAGAAGGTGTTGAGAACTGCCAGACAATCCCTGGACTATCAGATAATGAAATCGCACAAAAATACGCCGCTGCTCGCAGTACCGTTCGATGAATTCGTTTGCGAGCAGGATATCGTTCTTATCGAGCCAGCAAGCAACTAAACAGAACGTTGATGCAAAGTTGCGTCACCGAAACTCGAGTTCGGAAATTGTACCAGCAGGTATTGACGAAGTACCAAGAATGCCTGCTCATCTACGATGAAACCTACGTCAAAATAGATTTCGGACAGCTTTCTGGGCAAAAATTCTACAAGCACGAGGAGCTGCTCCTGCGAAGTTCAAGTTTGCTTTTATGGACAAATTTGCCAAAAAAACTGATGATTTGGCAAGGGATATCCAGCTGCGGAGCAAAGACCAAAGTGTTCGTGACGAATAAGACGATGGACTCGAAGCTGTACAAGGAAGAATGTCTCAAAAACCGCGTACTACCTTTTATTAAAGCCCTTAAAGGTCCCGTGAAGTTTTGGCCAGATTTGGCGAGTTGCCACTACAGCCGGGAAGTCATCCAGTGGTACCGCAATAATAACGTAGATTTCATCGATAAAAACATAAATCCACCCAACTGCCCGCAGCTCCGGCCCATCGAGAGATTTTGGGCAGTAATGAAGCGGAAGCTTAAGAAAAGTGGAAAAACGGCTCGGCACGCGACTCAGATGACCAAAATGTGGAATCAAGGAAGTTGACTTCAAATGTGTGCCGCGTTTGATGGGGAATAAAGAAGAAAGTGAATTGTCATTGGAAACGAAGAAATGATATTTATAGATATTTTTCCTTAAAATTTAGTGAATTATCTTTGTTTTCATGTATAAAATTTATCTTGTACGTCAATTCGTTGCCTAGATTCAGACGATTTTATATGTTTTCAGATTTCTAAAGATGGACATAATCCATGATTCAGGAAAAGCACGTACTTTCCCAGTCAGCGCTTAAATGTTTGGACTTCCCGACTTTCGAGCACATTTCATGGCCAGATTGCGTACCAATAATGGATCGCTTCTGTCATTCGTACAAAATGGGTTTGCTACACTTCCACTTGATTCGACGCCATTTTACTGAATGTAAAGAGAATGTCCGAACATGTTGTACCAATCGAAATAAAGTGGAGAATGTTTCAGCTGTTACTGATAAGGTGAAAAGATTCAGCGATCCGCGAAATAATTCAAAATCTACACTGAAAGAAAAGTGTCCTAGATTTAACGTGGACAGGCTTTAGGCAGATTCACCACCAGGTGGCAGGGTAATCGCATGAGAAATCGCTATTATCAGTCAGTTTTTTTCATGCATTCGTTAATTACAACATTGAGTACCAAAGCCACAAATAGAGTCCATTGGAAAAATCCCAGAACACTGCTACCAATTTAAAAATTAGGTCAATTGAAAAAAAATCGATACCCGGATAAAAATAACCATACAATTACAATACAATATTATAAAATAACATTAAAATCTATTTCCGACCATAAATCTGATTGTTCATGAATCAGATAAATGTAAAATGTATATTGTCATTACAATAGATCTACAATTTACTCCATATGCTAGGATTTTCAACAATTGTGAAACAATATAATTAATAGTAATTGACTCAAATTTGTTCGCAAAATAATGATTTTTTCTACTGTTAAGATACATAACAACCCCCCTTTTCTATTGTCGATGTCTCAATTTACATTAGACTCTATTGTGGTAACAATAACTTCTATTGTCATTTTATTGTTGTGAACAATGCTATTAAGTGTACATACTATATATTCTATTGTATGGTTACAATATATTCAATTGTAAATCTATGAGATTTT
>JASCZW010009551.1:0-41735 GCA_034211315.2 Aedes japonicus | reverse complement strand
TGCCACATGTATTGCTGGCGAACATAACCCCCAAAGAAGCAGCGAAGCAACAATCGTCGAACCATCGTGTGATCTGAAGGATGCAATCATGTTGCTGATCGAGTCACAACGATTGCTGATGACGTCACAGGTTGCAGCCTCGAATAATGTGTCGCAGTTGGCTGGCCAGGTTGGTTCCGTGAGCATTTCCAGTCCGATCGCTGACGCTCAAGCGTCCGGAGGCCAAGTTCCGCTCCGAGGTGCGCTTGCCAACTTTCACGCTACCAGTTTTCAACGGCGACCGAAAGCAATGGGCCTCCTTCAAGGACCTGTTCGAAAGCTGCATTCATTCGAGGAACATTAAGGATTCCGCGAAGCTGCAGTACCTGCTCTCACACCTGGACGGAGAAGCCAAGAAGTTGGTTAGTGCGTTCACTATCACCGATGCCAATTACGCAGAAGTTTGGGACAAACTGAACGAGTTCTACGATAAGAAGAAGTATACTGTCGCGGCACTTGTGAAGGAATTTGTAGACCAGCCGCCAGTTACTGCGCCAACACTCGTGGGACTCCGTAAAATTGCATCGACCTCGGATGAAATTGTACGACAGCTCAAGGCTCTAGGCGAACCGTACGAATCTCGTGACCCGTGGTTGATACATTTGCTGTTGGAGAAACTTGACCGTGAAACCCGTTCGTTGTGGGCACAAAAGCTAGTGGATGTGGAGTATCCTGAGCTTCCAGGATTTCGTCACGTTCCTCGAGCGAAGATGCGATGCCTTGAAACCTGCGCATCCTTCTCCAAGAAGGGAACTGACATGACGACTAAGAAGGAGCAAGACCGGCGTATGGACCAACACACAAAGACCGCTTCGTCAAGCAAAATCATCCAAAGCTTTCACGCAAGTACCCAGCAATCCTGCCCGCAATGCTCAGAGCTTCACACCATATACCAGTGCCCCGGCTTCAAAGGGATGCCGGTAAATGATCGACGAGAATTCACCCAGCAAGCTAGGCTCTGCTTTAATTGCCTCAAAGCAACTCACATTGTAAAGAATTGCACCTCAACCGTAGTGTGCAAACAGTGCAAGCAAAAGCATCATTCATTGCTCTGCACAAGTGGAATCAGCTCTGCCTCTAGTTCCGGCCAGCTCCGGAGAAGAATCAGCAGCTGTGAAGCAGCATCAAACTACAGCAGAAGAGCCGAAAGAAGCGGATTCGGTGGCATCGTATGTCGCGGATCTCAAAACCAGCTGTTCAGTGAACTTCCTCAGTTTGTTGCCTACGGCTGTTGTGAAGGTGTTCGGAAGGAACAAGGTCTTGTATGAAGTACGGGCAATGGTGGACTCTGCCTGTATGAATTCATTGATCAGCAAGCAAGCTTTCGAACGTCTTGGCCTGGAGAGGCGAAATGCCAGCATTCTCGTCAGCGGTATCACCGATGGGAAACCCAGCAAGACAACGGGAGCAGTCACGCTGCAGATAGCATCGCGATTCGACGACCGTGTCGTCATCGTGGTGGATGCATTAATTCTGAACCAGTTGGTTCCGGATCAACCGTGTCAAAAAGTTTGACGTCGATGCTGATGCCTTAGGCAAGGCACCTCTCGCAGATCCAGGCTACAATGAGCGCGGTAAGATTGACATTTTGTTAGGAATCGAAGCCTTCTTCTCTATTCTAGAGCCGGGCAAGCTTATACGACGGTCGTGGCATACCCATTGCACAAAACTCCGTCTTCGGCTACCTGGTTGGTGGCCACTTCAACACATCGCATTCCACCGAGGGTCGTGCGATACTCGGTCTACCGACATCAATCAACTTGGACCAAACTCTACGGAAATTCTGGGAAGTCGAGGAGGTGCCTAAAACCAAGCAGTTTACTCCGGATGAGCAACGTGCTGTTGAGCATTTCCACTCCACCCTATCCCAGACTGAATCAGGGCGATACATAGTTCGCCTACCCTTCGACTCGTACCAAGCCAGAACTAGGTGAATCGATTACTGCTGCTATCCGGCGGTTCAAGTCCATGGAGCGGAAGTTCAGCATCGATCAAGACCTACAGCAACACTATCAACGGTTCATGGCTGAGTATGAGGCGCTCGGCCACATGGAGAAAAATACCGCCAGACGAAGTGGCGGTCGCATCGGAAAATCTTTCTATCTTCCGCATCACGCAGTGTGGAAAGACGAAAATACGACGAAGAAAATACGTGTCGTGTTCGACGCCTCGAGCAAGAGTGCTTCCGGAGTTTCACTGAATGACCGCCTGCTAGTGGGCCCAAATGTGAACGAGTCTCTCTTTAATGTTTACCTTCGCTGGCGCACGTACATTATCGCCTTTATCGCTGACATCGTGAAAATGTATCGGCAAATTCTCGTTGCCATGGAAGATGCCGATTTCCAACGGGTAGTGTGGCGAAATAGTCCGGACCAACCTCTGGGCCACTATCGCTTATTGACCGTTACTTACGGTACGGCGAGCGCGGCGTATCAAGCTGTGGCGGCCTTGCAGCAGGTCGCTGAAGACAATAAGAAAAAACACCCACTAGCAGCCGAGCGGATTCCCAAAAACTTTTATGTGGATGACCTGCTCTCGGGGGCAGATTCCAGCGACGAAGCGAAATTTCTTCTCAACGAAATCACCGAGGTACTTGGAAGCGCTGGCTTTAATCTGCGAAAATGGAGCACGAATGAACCGCATTCAAAATGAACCCATTTCGCTAACACTAACTGAAGATGATTCGGTTAAGGCACTGGGAATCAGATGGACACCTCAAGAGGACGTCTTCAGTTTCAAGCTCACCTTCGACATCGACAGCGTAAATACCAAACGTCAATTGCTGTCCGACTCGTCAAAGTTCTTCGACCCTTTCGGCTGGATTGCACCGGTAATCATTCGAATGAAAATATTGTCCCAACATTTGTGGCTCTATGACTTGAGTTGGGACGATCCACTTCCAGCCTTCATTCTAGGAGAGTGGTTCGAATTAAAGGAAACGCTGCACCAGATCGAGAGGATTCGGATCAAGAGATGGATTCCGCATTATCAAGGCAAACTCCAACTTCATGGTTTCGCGGACGCATCCGAAGCCGCGTACGCTGCTGTCGTCTACGCACACTCTGTGAACCAAGAAGGAAGAATTGTAACTAATTTGGTGGTGGCTAAGACTAGGTGGCTCCCATCCTTCAAATTTCACTACCACGCCTGGAGCTACTAGCAGCCGAACTACTCGTCGACTTGATGATCAAGGTGATGGATTCATTCTCACATTTGGAGGTGGAATTATTTGCGTGGAGCGATTCGGAGATCGTGCTTCACTGGCTCTCGTCACCGCCAAGAAAGTGGAAAACGTTCGTGGCCAACCGCACCTCCAAGATCTTGCAACATCTGCCCAGGAAGCACTGGCGTCATGTGTCATCAGCAGATAACCCGGCCGACTGTGCCTCACGAGGCATCACACCTTCGGAACTTTTGATACATCCATTATGGTGGAGGGCCCCACCTGGCTCTCTGAAACAGAAGATAAATGGCCATCATCATCAGTAGGGCCGATTGAAGACATCGAGTTACTAGAGCAACGCATGACGGTATCGTGTCACTTTGCTACCGCCGTACCGCCACCTAGAGGTGGCCACGAAACACTTACTTTGTTACTCAATCGTTACTCTGATCTGGCTCACATTCGACGTATTTTGTGTTGGATCAACCGTCTGCGCCACAATGGCCTGGCTCGACGAAACGGTGCAGCCTGGCTGAAGGAATTGCTCACCCCAAAGGAAATCAACGATGCATGCTTGCAACTGGCGCGAGCAGCTCAACACGACTGTTTTCAGAAGGATATTGATTGTTTGGTCAAGAACACTTCGCTTCCAGGCAATAGCAAATTAAAAACTCTGTTTCCCTTCATCGATGCCGATGGAACTCTGCGAGTTGGTGGCCGTCTCCACAATTCCAACCAACCGTATGACGTCCGCCATCCAGTTATTATACCGAAGGAGCACCGGTACACCAAGCTGCTTCTGTCAGAAGTACACCTTCGAAATTTGCACGCAGGGCCAACTCTGATGATCGCAACACTCAACCAGAGATATTGGATCGTTGGCTGCCAAACAGTGGTACGTGGTTTTGTGGCGAGCTGCACGCGCTGCTGTCGAATGAAAGCGAAAACTGCAACACAACTAATGGGAAGCTTGCCTTCAGTCCGGACGACTCCGGCTCGCCCGTTCGTGCATTGTGGTGTGGACTACGCTGGCCCGATCCTCCTCCGCACCTCCAACCTAAGAACAGCTAAGTACACAAAGGGCTACGTGACAGTCTTTGTTTGCCTTGCAACGAAGGCAGTACATCTAGAAGCAGTTTCAGATCTGTCCACAAGTGCCTTCTTGGCTACTCTCAAGCGCTTCTGTGGTCGTCGTGGACTTTGCAGCGAAATCTGGTCTGACCACGGAACCAACTTCGTGGGTGCAGATCGAAGCATCCGAGAACACCTGCAATCACCTGAGTTCAACCAAGCTGTGAGTCAGTACCTGTCGGATCTGAAGGTGAAATGGACGTTCATCACTCCATCTGCCCCCCATATGGGAGGAATTTGGGAGGCGGCGGTGAAGAGTATGAAAAAGCATCTCCGAGCTGTACTTGGAAACACGACGCTGACGTACGAGGGCCTTTCGACCATCTTATCGCAAATCGAGGCGTGTTTGAATTCGCGTCCCTTGTGCCAGCTTTCCACATCGACGGACTCTTGCGAAGCCCTTACACCAGGGCACTTCATCATCAACCAGCCGCTCAATCTGCTACCGGAACCAGATGTTCGCCACATCAAGGAAGGCTGTCTGGACAAATGGCAACGCTGATGGCAGCACTGCACCATTCAGCACCGCGCAATCATTCATCAGTGTGAAAGAGCTTTAAAATGAAAATGAATAAATATCACTCTTGTGTGCTAGCTCGATCTGTACAGACGTGTTTTATTGTTTGCTCTGCTAGATCCCATCTAATAGGTTATGGGCCCAGGGAAAGAAGCCATTTTGTTTTTGTGCAAAGTGAACACGTTTGAATAAGTTGCGAGTGTATTTGTTGAATTTTGTTCGGACATTTTTCTTTTTGAATTCAACAAAATGGAGAGAACCGGTATCGCGAAATTGACGAACGATAATTACGATTCGTGGAAGTTGGAAGTCGAGTTTTTGTTAGTGAGGAAGGACTTTGGAAGTATGTTTCGCCGGGAGAGGCCGCAGCTGCCTCCGCTGCGTCGACCGGTACGGATTCGACGTCACCGGCGCGAATGCGACGATTCTGGCTGCTTGGGATGAAGGAGACCAGAAAGCGCGAGCGACGATTGGTTTGCTGTTGTCCAAAAGTCAACACGGACACATCCGGAATACGAATACCGCGAAGGAAGTGTGGGACAATTTGGAGCGGCAACACCAGAAGAAGACGCTTACGACCAAAGTGCAGTTGCTCAAACGTATCTGCGACTTGCAATACCGTGACGTGGAAAACATGGAAGAACACCTGACGGAGTTCGAAGATTTGTTCGACAAGCTGGCCAATGCTGGAACAAAACTCGACGAGGATTTTCAGGTGGTTCTAGTGTTCCGAAGTTTACCCCGTTCGTTCGATGCCTTGACAACGGCGCTGGAAAACCGAGCCGACAACGATCTGACGCTGCAACTAGCAAAGGGTAAAATTCTCAACGAGGTGTGCAAGCGTCGAGAATCGGCGGTAGTGGATTCGGTTGTTCTGAAAGCGGCCGATAAGAAGAAAAGTGTTGTGTTTTTCTACTGTGAGAAGCCCGGCCACAAGAAAACAAACTGCAACGCGTGGCTGAAGAAAAAGAAAGAAGAAGAAGGTGCCGGTGGCTCGAATTCGAAAAAGCAAGCCAAAGCTAAATTGGCAACGTCGGGACAGGATTCTTTTGCGTTTGTTGCCAGTGCGTGTTCGGTGAATGACTGGATTGTCGATTCAGGCGCGAGCTCGCACATGTGTGCAAATCGGAAGTTTTTCGTGTCGTTAAGTGAGCCGCGTGCGGACACTCCGAAATCGGTGACGGTTGCCGACGGTAAACGGGCAGTAGTGAAAGGCGTCGGATCATGCAAGATTTTTGCTTCGGCGCTGCTAATGACGAAAAACAAATTTCGCTTAGTGATGTGCTATTTGTTCCTGAACTCGACATGAATCTCGTGTCGGTCGGCAGGCTCGTACAGAAAGGTGCGACTGTAATCTTCGATCAGAAGGGTTGCACGATTTCGAGCAGGAGCAGAGAAGCTGCTGTGGCGCCGGTCAGCAAGGGCTTGTACCACCTCCGAATGGTGGAGCGAGCGAATGTCGTGTCGGATCAGTGCCATGTGAAGGGCTGTATACACGAGTGGCACCGGAAACTTGGACACCGTGATACTCAAGCTATCCTGGATCTCGAGCGGAAAGGCTTTGCAACCGGTATAAAGGTACGTAAATGCTCCGTTAATTACACATGTCAACCCTGTTTGGAAGGGAAGATGGCTAGAACTGCCTTTCCCTAAAAAGCGGCGCGGAAGTCAAAAGAGGTGTTGGATTTGGTACACAGCGACTTGTGTGGGCCAATGAAGACAGTCACACCCGGCGGTCGGCGGTATTTTTAACGCTGATCGATGACTTCAGCCGCTACTCTACTCTCTACATCCTGACGAAGAAGTCCGAGACGGTGGATGCAATTCGCGATTTCGTACGACAGATGAAAACGCAGTTCGGTAGGCCACCGAAAGTGATCAGGTCAGATCAAGGAGGAGAGTATACCAGCGCCGAGCTGGTTAGGTTCCTGAAGCAGGAAGGAATTCAGCAGCAGTTCACGACGGCATACACGCCACAGCAGAACGGTGTCGCGGAGCGCAGAATCGTTCGCTGGTAGAAATGGCGCGCTGCATGGTGATTGATTCGGGATTGCATTATCGTTACTGGGCTGAGGCGGTGAACACGGCCAACTACCTCAGAATATGTTGCCGACAAAGGCGGTGCGGCTAACACCTTTTGAAATTTGGCACGGTGTTAAGCCGGACATGAGTATGGTTCAGCTGTTCGGATCGGAGGCGTATGTGCTTATTCCGAAGGAAAAGCGGACGAAGCTGGAACCGAAGGCAACGAAAATGACTTTCGTTGGATATTCTCTGCAGCATAAAGCGTGGCGATTTATCGACTTGAAGACAAACAAGATCGTTTTCAGTCGAGATGCTCGTTTCGTGCAGTCAGATGGTGTGGTCAGGATGCGGATAGTGTCGAATTTTTCGAGCTGCCTCCATCACCATCGAAGCCTAGTAGCAGCGTAGAACAGGAGGAGTCGGATGAGTCCGATGAAGAATACAGTGAATCCAATGAAGAGGATGAAGATAGTGATAGTGATTTCCCGGTTTTGATGACGATTCTGCTGAGCAACCGGTGGTTGGTTTTGACAATCCGGCAGAACAGAGTGTGTATGAAGATGCTACTGAAGTGGTTCGCCAAGACGGCGAATCTATCCCGATTCAGGAGGAGTCGGCCCATTTCCAGGAGGAGCACGAGAATACGCCTCGTCGTTCTGAGAGGTCAACGAAAGGTATTCCACCCGAACGTTTCGTGGCGGATAGCAAGTTGTTTCTGTGTCAGCAGGAAGAGCCGCGTAGCTATCAGAGAGCAGTAAGTGGTCCTGAGCGTGACCATTGGAAAACAGCTATGCAGGATGAGCTGAAGTCTCTTCGGGAGAACAGTGCCTGGGAGCTGATATCGTTGCCGGCAGGAGCCAAGACGATCGGATGCCGTTGGATCTATAAAAGAAACAGGATGAGCAAGGTAAAATTGTACGGTATAAGGCAAGATTAGTGGCGCAGGGTTTCACGCAGCGACATGGCCTGGATTACGACGAGGTATTCGCACCCGTCGCGAAGCAAGTGACGCTTCGTACCTTGTTGACCGTCGCCGGTCGTGATAGGTTGCAGGTCCGGCATGTCGACGTGAAAACTGCGTATTTGAATGGCGATTTGGAAGAGACCATTTATATGCGAGTACCACCCGGACTGCGATTTGGAGGTGACAAGGTTTGTCGGTTGCGCAAAAGTCTCTACGGGTTGAAGCAGTCAGCCAGAGTTTGGAACCAAACGCTGAACGAAGTTCTGAAGCGACTCAGATTCAAACAGGCGGAAGCGGACCCGTGTCTGTATGTGCGTAAAAGGAACGGTAGCACAGTGTACATCCTAGTGTATGTGGATGATATGCTGGTCGTCACATCCAACGACGCGGAGTACGATGAAGTGGTGAAAGTGTTGGCGAGTAAGTTCCATATAACCACCCTAGGTAACGTGAAGCATTTTTTGGGAATAAGAGTGACGAAGGAGAACGACGCCTACTGCTTGGACCAGAAATCTTACATCGACAAGTTGGTGGCGCAATTCGGACTTACGGAAGCGAAGGGATCACGGATTCCAATGGACGTCGGTTACCTACAGCAAAAGGAGGAGCTGGAGAGTCTTCCGAACAATGAGAAGTTCCAGAGTCTTGTTGGCGGTTTGCTGTATTTGTCGACGAATACCCGGCCGGATATTGCTATCAGTACATCGATTCTTGGGAGGCAGGTGAGCAAACCAACGAATGCAGATTGGACGGAAGCAAAGCGAGTTCTGCGTTACCTGAACTCGACAAGCGAGTTGAAGCTGAAGTTGGGTACCAGTGAAGAAGAACTTCAAGGATACGCGGACGCAGACTGGGCCGGTAATGTGAAAGACCGGAAATCGAATTCAGGCTACCTGTTCAGATTGGGCGGTGGTTCGATCTCGTGGTGTGCCAAAAAGCAGCCGTGTGTGGCACTTTCATCGACCGAAGCGGAGTACATTTCGTTAGCTGAAAGTTGTCGGGAGTTGCTATGGCTTAAGAAGCTGTTGAAAGACTTCGGCGATCCTGTGCAACAACCCGTGCAGATCTTCGAAGACAACCAAAGTTGCATAAAAATGTTGGAGCAAAATGCGGGGCTGAAGCGCTCGAAACACGTGGATACAAAGTTCCACTTCGTGCGCGATTTGGCTGAGAAACACGACATCAATGTGACTTATTGCACATCAGCGGATATGTTAGCGGATGTTTTCACCAAACCGCTGAATAAGGTAAAGCTAGAGGATATACGTAAGAGGATTGGTCTACGATCTCTGCGCGATGAGGAGGAGTGATGGCAGCACTGCACCATTCAGCACCGCGCAATCATTCATCAGTGTGAAAGAGCTTTAAAATGAAAATGAATAAATATCACTCTTGTGTGCTAGCTCGATCTGTACAGACGTGTTTTATTGTTTGCTCTGCTAGATCCCATCTAATAAACGCATCCAGCGCTACGTAGATGAAATATGGGCACGATGGAGGGACGAATACATTGCCACACTTCAACCTCGGAACAAGTGGCAAGCAATTCAGCAGAATCTAGATCCGGGACGTCTGGTCGTAATCAAGAACGAGAATACATCGCCTACGGCATGGGAGCTTGCTAGGATTGTCGCAATCCATCCGGATCAGTACGGAATTGTACGCACCGTTACCGTACGTCGTGGACAGGAGGAATATCAACGAGCGGTTCACAAGCTAGTTCCGCTTCCATTGGATTGAGGCATCCGCCTCAAGGGCCGGGTTGATGTTCGCGTGGAGTCCATCCCTATACTGTTGGTGCGCGTTCACACTACCCGCATAACCAGCTGTCACATTCCTCATCGCCCGGTGCTACCAACATTGACGAATATCAACGACGTATCGAGAACATTCGACTGCCGATCATTCAAGAACAAACACGTTTTCTTTTACCAAGATCAAAATAATACAGTCCGCTTTTACCTTAATTTACCGCGTTTTATTAGATATTCCGATTCCCTCGCAACACAAATAATTGTCAGGATCTGCTGAGAACCGTGCCTCTCATGTTGAACGCCCGCCCATTTCATAACACCTTCAAAAGCAATGTTGAACAGCAGGCAAGAGCTTCCATCACCTTGGCATAGGGGTTCAACATTAACGACTGCCACAATAGTAGTATTTTTTAATTTTTTATTTTTAAGACGGGATGGAAAATCTGCAACCAGACACTTGAAGAACTCAGGGTGTGGGGATGAGGGTGCTAACGCTCCCCGGAACCACCTTTCGGTATTACTTCGGGGAGGGGGCTTTTGTGCTTATTAAGCACCGACTATGTCTAACTACTTAGGGTTTTAGTAGTTTGGTGGTCCCAGCGAGCTGCCATTGATCATTTCGCCATTTTTGTTGGAGATTGAGGACGATCTCGGAGTATGCTACGCATACCACATCCCAGATGTCCCGGTCTTGGCACATCCGCTGGACCAAATTATCCGGAGTCGTGTCACATGTTCCGCGGTTTCCTCAACTCTCGCGCACTCGATGCATACGGAGGCCTGTGCATGCCCATATTTGTGCAGATATTGTCTAAAACAGCCGTGGCCTGACAATATCTGCGTTAAAAGGATGTTCACTTCACCGTGTCGCCTACCGGGTGGGTTAATTCCGGGATTAGTCGGTGCTTTGGTGGAGTTGTTCAATTCCCCCTGCCACTAAACCATGGATGCGGCTCTAGTGGTCTTCCGAATACCTCTTGTTCCACGTTGTTTGAAGCACTCTATGTCCCATTTTATGACAATGCCTAATGGCATCATCCCCGCTAGGACGCAGATCGCGTCGCGTGTTACCGTTCGGTATGCACTAACCACTCTTGGGCACATAAGTCTGTGCGTACTCTTAAGCTTACTAGTGTAGCTCTTGGTACTCAAGGCGGTGATCCATGCCGGCTCGCCGTACCTAAGTATGGACAGGGCGACACTGGCCAGAAGTTTACGCTTACTCCCTTGCACCGCCGAGCTATTCGACATCATACGGGATAATGCCGATATAGCCATAGAGGCTTTCTTGCAGGCGTAATCGACGTGATTGATAAGGGACAGCTTATCGTCGATCATGACCCTTAGATACCTCAAAGACCTCTTCGATTCGATTTTCACCTGCACTGTTGCTCCGATTTTCGATTACTCGCTACCGTGACCACAGCCTTATGGTGGGCTAGCCCCAGTTGCCTGGAACTAATCCATCTCTCCACAATGCCTATGGAGTGCGAGGCCGATAGCTTCAATGGATTCACCACATATCTCCAGGATGATGTCGTCCGCGAACCCGACTATCTTCACCCCGTTCGGGAACTCAAGCCGCAGTACCTCGTCGTACATCGTGTTCCATAACACCGGACCCAGGATCGAACCTTGTGGGATGCCTGCGGTGATCTGGACACGTTTTTGGCCTACCTCTGTGTTGTATACCAGTACGCGATTCTGGAAGTAACTTCCAAGAATCTTATACAGGTACCCAGGAACCCGAAGGCGTTGGAGCGAGTCGGCGATAGCCACCCAACTGGCGCTATTGAACGCAAGGGTCACGTCAATGGTGACCACTGCACAGTATCGTACTCCTCGCCTCTTGCGCTGGATTGCCAATTCCGCCGTCTTGGTGACGGACAGGGTTGTATCCACCGTCGACTTCCATTTACGGAAACCAAACTGATTATTAGACAGACCACCTATACCCTTCGTGTATTTTGTCAGTCTGTTGAGGATTACCCTACACACTTAGATTTTTTTACAGAAATCTGTAAAGTTTTACCGAATTCTCAACAGCTGAACGTTCGGTAATCCTTTTTACGAATTTCGGTGAAATTTTACCGAAATCCGGTAAATTTTTTACAGATATCTGTAAAATTTCACCGAAATTCGTAAAAGGATTACCGAACGTTCAGCTGTTGAGAATTCAGTAAACTTGCAATTTCTGTAAATAATCTGAGTGTGTATCAGCTACCTTACCCGCTGTATCCAACAGACATATGGGTCTATATTCCGATGGCTCTCCTGGTGACTTCCCTGTCTTTGGTAGCAAAACTAGGGTCCAGGCGTCCGAAAAGACGCCCTCGCTCAGACACCTTTGCATCACCACCTTGAACATTTCGAGATCAGCAAGATAGCCGCCTTGCTGGCCAGGTTCGGAATATCATCCGTTCCCGGCGCTCTGTTCATCTTTAGCGACTTTGCTATCGCAATGAGTTCCTCGTTCGTCACCGTCGCCTCGTCGCCGGCCCCCGTTGTGCCGTTATCAATGCCCATGTGGTCGCGGGTGTTCGGCGGGGCCGTCCACCCTTCCGTCGCTATGACAGCGTTAAGGTCTGGGATACTGGAACGCTGGTCATGGGACAAATCTACCGGGGCGGGGGCCATGGACTCGGGTCGTGGCTCGGAAAGAGTCCCCCAACGATCACCTGCAGCAGCTCTGATGAACGCTCGGTTGGAGCCGCCGATCCCCTGGTTTTGGCCATTACTACCCGATAGGCGTCACCCCACGGGTTCGCATTGGCCCTCTGACACAGACCCTCGAAGCAGGCTCGCTTGCTGGCCTTTATCTCCCTCTCCCTCTTCGCGGCGACAAGCACCTCTCTGCGCTCGATTCTATCGGCGTCTGACCGCGCTCTTTGCATCCTCCGTCTGGCGTGGAGGCAAGTTCTTCGGAGGTCGGCGATCGACTCTGTCCACCAATACACCGGCGATCTTCCATTCCTCGGTTTGACTTCCCTCGGCATGGTCGCATCGCACGCTCGTGTAAGTGTCATAACGAGTCCTTCGCCGCAAGGTTAATGGGTTTCGCGTAAGTTCCGTTCCTCTCAAGTTAAATGTCTCTTCGACAAAGTAGGACGTCCTCCATCTGCGGGCGAATGGAGTGGATGATACAATAACGAACCGCCAATTGGTCGCTATGGGTGTAGCCATCATTCACCCTCCAATTGTTAAGCAGCCCAAGACTGCTGAATGTTATATCGATTATTGATTCCGCTCCGTTTCTTTGGTAGGTACTCTTGGTACCCACGTTGGCAAGGTCCAGTTGTCCATATTGGAAAACTGTTCGATCAACCATCTTGGCGGTGCGTAGCAGCTGCAGAAGAACACTCCATTCACTTTTACAACCGCGAAGCCTTCGTTTGTGGTAGACACAACCTCCTGAACCGGGTACTTGCCCGTCGTCCATAATGCCGCCATATTGGACCTGTCCGCAAACCAGTTTCCGTTGCCGGCTGGGAGGCGGTATGGGTCGGAAATTATGGCGATATCCGATGCTGACTCGCTAACTGTCTGACACAGCAGTTGCTGGACAACCTCACAATGGTTCAGGTTTAGTTGCGTAACCTGCATTACGGTTGGCTCGTTGGAATACCCTTAGCGGCCGGGCACTGCCCCCCCTGACGTACTTATTGTCCGGTTTCCCGGCACACATCAAGCATTTGGGGGACCTTTGCAATCCCGCACCTTGTGGCTTGCTGCCACATCTTCTGCACATGTGGCTCCTATCTGGGCCTTTGCTCTCCCAGGACATGTGCCTGCTCTCTAGGCATCTGAAGCATACCTTCGGCGGCTGGTGTAGGCAAAGTGGGTATATGGACTATCCCAGCGTCCGCGTCGACTGCCGCTACCCTCATGGTTGCCACCTAGGTCACGAGTGAATCCTTCCTCAGACGTATGTCTGCGGCAGCAACCTCGGCCTTGCACTATTCCTTAAGTGCAGATCTCATCCAGGTCTTTACACTGGATCGTCACCTGCCAGATGGGGGCGCGTACCTCCACACTCTCACCTAAGGACTGTCTTGCCAGATCTCTATACGCCGGGCCCTTTAGCGCGGTTGTCTTCTTTAGCTCCAGGAGTAGGCTTGCCCTGCCATGCCTGGGGTAATCAATCGTCCCCCTCTTAGCACTAGCGTCTGCTTCAGTGTTAACTGTGGTTGTTGTCGTCGGACCCCCTTCGGCGCTTGAGACAACACGCGAGCTGGAGGTCGCGCCTTTAGCACTGGGCTAAGCGCCGAAACCTCTCGCTTTGCGGCCAGACAGAGCTGGTCGCGAGGATGGACTGCGATGGTTCGCTTCCCTACTGGGGCTTGTGACACTATCCGCTGCTTAGAATCGCCAGATGCCGTTTCGCCCGGGGACTGCATAGCCCGTTTGGAGGTCCCTGCCCCCATGATAGATGGGTTTGAGTCTCCGACTGAGACGGACTCTCCCGTCTGGGTCTGCTTCTCCCTCGCCCTTTCGGTGGCTTCTAGCCGTTCCAACTCTTTGGCACTTTGCTCAGCTAGGAGCTTAGCTTCCAGCTCTTACCTCTCCTTGCATGCAGCCTGCACTGCCATGCGTAGCCTAAGAAGGCTCAGTTTGAGGTCCTTAGCAATGTTGTTGCGCGATGAGGTAAAGTCAATAATCGCCCAATAAGGAAGGGTTCTGGCCCATCGATGGGCACGTCTAGCTTGGTGGCACCTGCTTCCGATGCAGTAGCACTTCCGCAAGTTTCGGACACGCCAGATCCCACCGTTTTACGCGGTGGGGACCTCACTATGCCGCCTTTAGCGAACGGATTCGCTTTCTCCTGGGGTTTAATCGTTCCTGAGGTATTACCCTACATTTTGTTGGGTCCCCCTCCAGCCGCTTTCCAAGCCCACGTGGAGTAGTCGCTATTGTGATCCCATGGTTATCTATGCAAGCATGAAGGCGAGCAGGGAGGCCCTTCATGGGGAACCGAGTTCGAAGCCTGATCAGGGTAAAACAGGTATAGGGGCATCGGTGTAGAATGGAACTTACTGGATGCCTGCCAAGGTTTTAATGGGACGGAGACAACCACCGATGCTGGAACCTCGCCATTTCTTGCTCGGTGTCACCCGGCAGTACTGAGGGAGACGACACAGGCCAGCAAGAATGCAACAGTATCACTCATTATTCTTTTCGCAGCCAGTTGCCATAATTGGGGTTTTACTGTCACCCACCCCATTAAGGGGAGCTTAACGTTTCCAAGGTGCACCGCGGGGAGGCGAACTACATTCACACCTCACAATATCAGTATGTACTACAACATGTGTAGTCGAGTATGAATTACTACTTTTTATTCGTACGGGCACCTGGTCATCAATTACAATCTTAGGAGCTTCCGCAGTCCCTTGGTTCCTATTCGTCGATGAGGTTCATTTAGGTGACCACGAATATGCATCCGACAAAATTGTTTTAGGCGCTTTAACGACTCGTATGGTCATGAGTCGGAACATTTGGATCAATGACACTCGATTTCGTTTGCTTTCCAGCGTTGAGTACCAAGTTCCAAGACCGTACGTCGGTGTTCTCGTGGAAACGCTAGCCAAAAAAAACCTCTCTTGCTTCTCCTTAACCCAGTTTTCGGCTTCAACGTCGATGGCCTTTGCCGTCTTCTCATAGGCATATCATGTCGTGACTTTCGAAGTCAAGCCGGTCGTCGATCATCACTCCCAAGAACAATTTCGGTACGCGCTTCGAGGAAATGTTCTGCCCTCTGATGGCTTCGCTTTCTGCATCCACTTTTCCAACGAGCTGATCGTCTCAGTTGCCATCAATGATTTACTGTATAACACCCTTTTGCAGAGGTCATTCTCTCTGAACTCTTTAGATACTCTAGATATAATGCAATTCCTAGTGTCTCTTTCCTTTTATCTATTTCTACAATTTCTCCCACCTCAGAAATGCTGGATGGCCCATACGCTCCGGCGGTAGGTTACGATTTCCGCAAGGCCCGGAGCACGGGGAACGACGCTGCTACGGCTACATCGCCCACTGCCTCCACGTCGACCACCGGCGTCGGCAAGGACCGTATGAGCTACAACGGAAAGCCAGTTTTCGCTTTATCCGGCGTAACGGAACAGGTGCGAACGGAGCTGATTGAGAAAATTCAGCAGATGAATGCGGACATTTCGAACAAACCGAACGAGTACGATCCTGCCTGTACCCACATCCTGTGTACTAAGCCCAACAGAGGGGAGAAAATCCTGTCCGGAATCGCTGCCGGAAAGTGGTTGCTGTGCACCAAGTATATCAACGATAGCTGCGAAGCGGGGTATTTCCTGAACGTAAGTTGAACAGGTTTCCGAAATTGCGATCGTGATTAACGTCTCATTTTCCAGGAAGAACAATATGCCTGGGGAAACCCGGAGGCAACGGATCTACCACCGCTAGAGGCGATGGACAAACAGGTGGCCAATGCGGCCTACAACTGGCGTCACAAAATCGCTCGTGAAGCAGGTAAGCACGATGGAGTATTCACCGGGTTCAGAGTGCTCTTGTTGGCTCCGAAGAAACAGCAGTTCATACGATTGCTTCAATCCGGTGGAGGGTACGTTATTGACGTGGATCCACCATTCGTCAGCTCAGAACATGCCATGACGGCCACGCATTGTTTCGTCGATTCCAAGAAGGCAAAGATCAGCGCTCGGGATCACAAGGCGCTGGCCGAGGCGGGCATTGCTGTGATGAATATCATGTATCTGAATGCGTACCTCACGTCGGAAACGCTGCCGGATCCTGCCCGGTATCGGTTGGAGATTTCTAAGTGAGGCCGGTGTGGTTAATTTAATTTTTGGTGGAATTTTAATTATATATATATATACATTTCTGTATTGACTACAGCAACAGAAATTGTCCATAGAACAGATAAAAGAAAGCCATTTTGGATTGTGATACGACAATTCAAATAGTCTAAACGGTATATATTCAATAGTGTAGTAAACTTTATTCAAATCACTTCTATGAGCAATCGGCGCTAATCGGCATTAAATGCAACTTCTGGTAGAAATATATTTGTAAATGTCATCTTTCAATTAATAAACGTCCTAGAACGCATCTCCTTGAGATATCCCTGCTGCGAACCTTCAATCTTAAACACTAATAAATGCACTTTAGTTGCAGCCACGAAATGGAAGACATGCTGCATCGATCTTGCATTCTGGCCGGGCCTACATTCTGAAAATTCCAAACTTAGTATCGCCGATCGGCTTGTTCAGAGCAGCCTGCAGACTAAGTCCCAGAACTTTCCTGGTGTCGACCGGATCAATGATACCGTCATCCCAGAGACGGGCCGTACTGAAGTACGGTGAGCCTTCCTTTTCAAATTGCTGCACAATGGGCTCTTTGATCTTGTTACCAATCTCTTCGGTCCACTGCTTTCCGGTGCGTTTGTACTGCTCTTCAGTGATCTGAGCGAGCACTCCGGCAGCCTGCGAGCCACCCATCACCGAGATGCGACTGTTTGGCCACATGTACATGAACCTTGGTGAGTAGGCACGACCGCACATGCCATAATTACCCGCTCCGTACGATCCTCCGATGATCAGGGTCAGCTTTGGCACATTTGCACAAGCCACTGCTGTGACCATCTTGGCTCCATTCTTGGCAATCCCGCCTGCCTCGGCATCTCGACCGACCATGAAACCGGTAATATTCTGCAGGAAGATAAGTGGAATCTTCTTCTGGGCACACAACTCAATGAAGTGAGCTCCTTTGAGGGCACTTTCGGAAAACAGAACACCATTGTTGCCTACCACTCCGACCAACTGGCCGTACAATCGGGCATATCCGCAGACGATCGTCTCTCCGTAGAATTTTTTAAACTCGGTGAACCTGCTTCCATCAAAGATACGAGAAATCACCTCTCGCACATCGAACGATCGAGTTAGGTTGGCCCCGACGATCCCATACAGCTCCTCTGGATCGTATCGTGGTGGTTCGGGATCAGGCAGAAAACTAAGCCCATCGTGGCTCATCTGTAATACACACATTCAAATCATCAATGCGAACTTCACCCTTCAAGCGAATATGTACACTCTTACCATAGCCTTTGTCGAATAACCAGCACTCTCGTCGTACGCACTTGGTCGGTTCAAGTTCTGCACCACCTGTCTCGCCAGATAAAGGGCATGTTCGTCATCTACGGCGTAGTGGTCGGTCACACCGGATGTACGACAGTGTAGATCAGCTCCACCGAGATCTTCGGCCGACACCACTTCTCCGGTGGCAGCCTTCACCAAGGGGGGACCCGCCAGAAAGATCGTTCCTTGCTTCTTGACGATAATGCTCTCATCGGCCATCGCGGGAACATAAGCTCCACCTGCCGTACACGATCCCATGACGACAGCAATTTGAGGAATTCCCAAAGCTGACATGTTGGCCTGGTTGTAGAAAATTCTGCCGAAATGCATCTTGTCCGGAAAAACCTCAGCCTGACGGGGAAGATTGGCACCGCCCGAGTCCACAAGATAAATGCAAGGCAAGTTATTCTCCTGGGCAATCTCCTGCGCTCGGAGGTGCTTCTTCACAGTGATCGGATAGTAACTTCCACCTTTTACCGTTGCATCGTTGGCAACGATCACACAATCGACCCCCTGAACGCGGCCAACACCCGTTACAATACCGCCAGCGTTGACCACATCCTTACCGTACATTTCGTGTCCTGCTAGGGTGCTCAATTCCAGGAAAGGTGAACCGGGATCGATCAATTTGTTAATACGTTCCCGAGCCAGTAGCTTCCCCTTGCTGGTGTGCCGCTTGATCGCTTCCGGTCCACCTCCATTGAGTACATTCTCCGTGATGGATCTTAATTCACCGACCAGCTCGCGCATTTGCGTGTAATTTTCCTGAACGAAAATGAAAAAAAAAAATCCTCGCTTAGTAACAGCGACCCTGAATTTTCAAAAATGTTACCTTATACTCCGTCGACTGTCGGTTCACCTCCGTGGCCAGAACGTTTGCTTCGGAAATGTGCAGGGCGCGGCAGGCTTGCTGAAGCTGCCGCAGTGGGGACAAATTCGTCACGAGAAATCTTGCCTTCGAGAGCATTTTTCCCCTTTTCTGCGACCTATGGCTGATATTATGTAAATAGTACGTACGCGGTATGTAGCCAGCTGGAGAAACTGTGCGGTTATGAATGATTAGAGCACAGCGCGCAGGCCATCAGGCAAACAAGAGCGACGGCGGTTTGCGCGAGAGATTTCATCGAACTTAGCGGCGCAAACGTTATCAGTTTGAAGGGTAAGAACATAGAATTTTTGACAGGGTTGCCGTATATTTAAAACTCAAATGATTACGTTAGGGCACTGAACCGGAGTGTTCACTGAGGCAAAAGAACTTAAGAATTTCATAAGACATGACTTATGAAACATGATGATTTTTGTTTCATAAGCCACTTATGAATTTCCTATTCATCAATTATGCATTTCATACGCGTGACTTATGATTTCCAGGGCGTCGTTGAAGTTATCATTTTTAGTCAAAAGTCATTTGACAAAATGGCTGACCTTATAAGCTTTGTATTAAACGAACAGCAGCTAATCGCAGATTTGAATACGGAGGTACCGGTTATGTGCATCGCACTCTTTACGCAGGCGGTCGACGCTGAATAAAGGTTCTTTTCGTGCACGTTAGACATGAACCAAATTTGGAGCTGGGTTGTGCATTGGCATAAATTTCTCATTTATGTTTTATTGCTATTTTAATTGATTTCCTTCAAAGCAACTCACAAATTGCTTGCTGCGTAAAGACAGAGTCTAGATTCCACTGGTACCGTAACCAGGCCCTGGTAGAAACAGCACGAATAACAGGAAATCTAGTCGATGTAAGTTTTTTCTTTTTTTTTCCTATATAACCTAAAAAGAATAATGTTTTATTTTAACAGAAATCATGAAATTCAAGCAGATCATCTTTCCACCAAAGATGCCAGCAGCAGCCAAATAAACAACCCGATGAACGAAATTAATAAATCGAATGTGAACGGAATGAAGGAATGAATAAATTCCGTAAATCCGATTTTCATTTAATAAAAAAAAAACATTCAAGAGTACCAAATGATTTATTATTTTACCACATCTTAATCTATCAAACTTAGTCCATTATTTAACAGGTGAATAAAATGGTAAAAACATTTATATCTGAACTGTGAAATTCGTATATCATGCTTATAAAAATTCATAACAAGTTTACAATGAAATGCAAAACTAAGCATTATGATTTTGCTCAGTAAATGCTTATCCCGCATAATCACAAACCATTACTGAACTATTTAACTTATTGTTGAGGATCGCATCCATTATTGTTACGTCATTTACACTTATAGTTGACAACTATAAACTAACAATCTCCACTATAGTTTCAAGAATATTCAGATGGTAAAAGGCCAAATAACAATATGCTGAATTGGCGGTTAAGTTAGGTTACCATAAAAAAATGGCAATTTTTACGAACAAAATTTTAGCTGAGATTTTTTAGAGATTTTTAGAGATGTCAAAAAGTTAGTATATAATCCAGACCGAGTGCAGACAATAATAAACCTTTCAATGACAATATGACAAACAATAACAATATGTGTTAATGTAGAGGTCGTATGGTGAAAATGAGATTATACTATTCGATAACAATAACATAAAATGTGATAATATATCGTATATTCGAAATACAGTTTCGACTATATAGCAAATTGTTTTTCGTTATGCGGGATATTATTTATAACACCTGAATATGGTTTTCATACGACAACTAATGAAAATCTTAAGTGAACACATTTTTAATTTCCCCTTCCTAGTCATACGTTAAACTTATGATTTTCATAACGGATCCTTTTGTCGCAAATTCATAAGTGATTCTTATAGAATTCTTAAGTTCTTTTGCCTCAGTGTTGTTCTGTATTCGGAATCTATAGAAGAATCCAAGTTGAAAAAAGAAGAAGACACCGAGTGGTGATAAATCTGGCAGCTCCCATATTAAAGTATTAGGACGAACGTATTAAAATGCTTCTTATAAATTCAAAACAAGTCATCGAGCTGTCAAATTCGCAAGAGTGAACGCAGCGAGAAGTTGTGGCTATTTATTACGATAATTCGTCGGTTTTTTCGGTTTAATATTCAGTTTTTGTCGCGAAAGTGGATTCCGGCGGTAGCGGGCTACCTAATGCACATAATAATGTGCCGGTCAGGGGATCCAACATAATTGTTCGCTGTGGTTACGGTAAATCCCAGTCGTTGATAACCTCAAACACGGATGTCAACATTACGCAACAAGCTAAACGCCAAAAACGAAGTTTCTCTCAGGCCAGTCAATCTGAATCCGCCAAAATGGACTGCACCGTTAGTAGCCAACAAGTGCAAACTAACGTTATCACCCGGAATAGTTTCGACGTGCTCTCAGATTTAGACCCGGACGAAGAAGTAAATAACACTTCACCATTAATTCCAACCAACAATACAAAAAAGTGCCGGCTGCCTTTGCCTACATTTGTTTGAAAGCCTACATTTTGTTTGATTTGCATTTTTAGATTTCGTTTATTGAATTTAGCTAAGAAAGTTCACTAAATCAAATTCTCGAATAACATTCTCTAAAAACAAAAAACTCAATTTTGGATTATTTTTACTGTAGATTCACTGTTACACAAACAGTTCATTTCACTCCATGCACCAGGGTGTAAGTCACTCGACCACCTTGTGTTACCACCCTAAAAAACACAATCCGCCACACTTCAAACACACTCGCCACCACTTGAAAGATAAATTCATATCTGGCACCACTTACACGAATCGATTGTTTGTTTTTGTTTCCCTCTCGCTTATACTAATGTAATTCAGATGATGCACAAGTGAGCATGTATTAAACGTCTGAACCGTGCATGGTTGCCAATAAGCATAAATTTTCGATTGTAGTTTGTGAAAACACAAAAACACCTTCTGCCACCCCAGAAACACATTCGTACACGATCAACACAAACACAACGTGGCAGAGTTACTCACCCCTGGACAGGCTGTAGGAAGAGACACTCTAGTAATGAGAGACCGGAACAACGCGAGTTCAGGCACAGCTGATGTATCCAAAACAACTGTCAAATCGTATGGGAAATGCGAGAAATGTTCGTTTTGGATACAACATGGCGGCACGTTGTCCGGTCTATTACTAGAGTGTCTATAGCCTTAGGATGTTAATGGCTCGACTACGTTGGTGAACTGTGGAACTACCACGTCGGAAGCCAAATTGCAGCGTCAAGCAAGATGTTGGAGCTCTTTGGGCAGATGGGAGAAGCCGGCCGTAGTCGCTTTCTCAAACAGTTCAGATAATCCTGAGAAAATGCTGATTGGTCTATAGCTCTCGGAAGAGGAAGGATCTTTCCCAGGTTTCTGGATGGGGATAACTTTGGCTGACTTCCAACACGAGGGAAGTAGCTAAGTCGCAGGTGTTCGTTTGATCAACTTTATCAGGGCCAAACAAAGAAGTTGTCTGCTTATATAACAGGATTCATAATTCCTTAAGGATTTTTTCTTTTACATACCAAGTTACGCAGCAGTTCAAGAGCTATTTCACAAATCGACAAAGATTTCTCATTAGGATTTGAACTGACAAACGTAAATACTGAAGGAGTACAACGATGTACGTTGTATGTCTGTCCAAGGTATAAGCCTCCAATTCTATCAGATAGGTGGACTTTTCTTCTACGAAATGATTAGGTGAGTTTTCAATTACGAGAAATTCACGGAAAAAGACATTGTTTACATTTGTCAGTTGGGTCCTAATAAAAAAATCTTTGTCGAAATGTATTAATGATACGCCGTTATCCAATAACCGTTATTGTTTTTATTAACCCATACTCTCGTTTTCGTCTTACAAAAGAACAATAGTATTTTAGTAGCAAAAAAATACTTTTCGAACGTATCCAAGAACAAAAGTTGTTCCAAGCTTAGTCACACAAACCCTCAAGCACGGGAAGTGTTCGAGAAAATCACCATCAAATCAAATCTTCCAACTCTCTGTAAATATAAGACGTGTACCGATGTATATGGTAAATTGAATAGAATTTCTTTTGTACACGGAACATAAAATCGTTGAAATTGTCGAGCTACGTTCATCACTCGTAATCATAGTTCTATAACACAATACCAAACTATGATGCAATAATCGAAAATTTTAATGCCAATTATACTGTAGTGAAATAGAAAATTCACCCCGGTTATTATTTTTTTTGCTTAAAAGAGTTTGTTGTATTTCCGAACACTAAAGGCGCCGGCAATTCAACTCGACTCCTTCTCTCCCTTGGATGACTCGTCTCCGTTATCCGTTTTCTTTTCTTCCACACTCGTTACTGGTTCGTCCTGTTTCTCCAGCTTTTCCTCCTGGACCACTTCTACTGCCTTCTCCGATTCCGCTTCCTTCCTTTCTTCGAACTTGTTTTTCTCTGTAGGTGGAAAGAACGTTAGCAAAAACAAAGCTGGTCGCAGTTGCGAAAACGTGCCGTATTTAGACACATCTGCACCCAGCAATCGCAGCCATATGAACCGTGTCATGCTGATCGACGTAGGCTCTCAGGCTTTTCGTTCCCCGCCATCCGACAAGATTCAACTCCAGCCCATCAGCTCGGTACTGCAGCACATAACTGCCTGGACCCAGCTTTTCCACGTTGGTCTGGATTTCTCCGTCAAGGAACTGATCTCCGGCGGTCGCGTTGGATCGTTGTTTGAAAGCAACATGACCGAATCCTCCTTTCCGATGGGCAGTCGTCGATCTGGGCCGATGAAGCCGTTCACACTTGCCAGCCCTTCTTGGGCCAGCCGGAAGTCGCACTTCATGTTTCGATTGTCGCACCGGGCAAAGCGATTTTACTCCGAGGTTGATGAATTTTATCTGGTCCTCGTTATCGGTAATCACATTACGGAGGATTCCCGAACAGAAGTAGATGTTCTTTTTCTTACCCTCCTTGCAACGGGTGAGCAAATTTTTCGGTTCAAAATCTGTAACATACAATTAGATCAGTTTCATTGTTTACTTTTGAAGGAATTTGATATTACCATCCTTAAGCTGATAGAATTCCTTGATGGAGTCGAAAATTTCTTCCGTACCATCGAAGAAAACAAATGGGTCCTCCTTAAAGCCCCGGTATTTAGCTCTTTTACGTGGAGGTTCGTTGGCTTCTTTCTTTGAAGCGATATCCTTCGGGACTTCCGCGGATTCCGTTTCCCATGGCAGCGGTTTTTTCTTCTCCAACAAGGCAATGAAAAACCCTCCAGTGTTCTGTTGGTGAGGGAGAACGCGAATGCAACGTTCCAAATTATACTTGGCTGCATCTTCCGGTGCCGGAGGGAACATCTGCGCTCGGATTACGGTACGGTACATCTCAGGTACTTCATCGATTGATTTATAGAATTTCATGTCTTTCGTAGCAGGTTCCCAATAGGTTAGCCCGGGATTGTGCTTCAACGATGGAAGCAGATGACTCGCCTCGACGATTTCCAAGGCATCACCTGCTTGTGACAGCAGATAATGAAGGACAGCTTCATTCTCGATCGGATTTAGGGAACATGTGGAATAGACTAGTTTACCCCCGACTTCCAACAGTTCAGCCCCCCGCTTGACGATACGATATTGCAAACCGTGTAGATTGCAAGCATGGGCAAGGTTAAACTTTGTCCAAATATCCGGATTCTTACGCAGTGTTCCGTCTCCAGAACACGGCACATCGCACAGGATGCGATCATATTTGAGAGTTTCCAGTTCTCCAGCACTGTTTTTGAGCTTGAGATTGGGGAAATTCGAACTATCGGCGTTGGTTACCAGGCAGCAAGGGGAACTCAACCGTTTAGCTTGATGCACCAACATATAGCACCGATTGTTGTCGATATCATTAGCCATTATAAACCCGGTAGGAAGATTATCTCCTCCTGCATGCAAAGCCTCAATCAGCTGAGCTGTTTTAGATCCCGGAGCAGCACACATATCCAACACCTTATGGTGGGGTTCGACTCCTAGCACCAACGGTGGTATCATCGAAACTGCTTCCTGCCTGCTGATGTTTCCTGAACTCGTTTCCGCAATGAGGAAGTTGTGCAACTTGTACAATGCTTCTGACCGACGAATATCCTTTCGCGAAAGATCCAGCTGCCAGGCAAACTCATTCGGATACCATCCCAAGCAGTTTGGTTCTGGAACCTCCTCCCCGCTTTCTCTAAACTCGGCTACCGCCCGATAGTATTCAGAGAAAAACTTATCCTTGATAATTTTTAGCAGTGCGTGTGCTTGGCTTTTGGAGCCGGTGATTCTGAATGTTGTTGGCAAATTAGCTCGCATCTTCCCCATGAATTCATCCCATTCTTCCGGTTTACAGATGTTTTGATGTTTGTAGTATGTCTCAAACGATTCATTCTCACGAACAATATCCTCGTACGGTTTCTCCCTTCTCGCCGGTTCCGATTCCTGCGGTAAACATTATTTGGCCATCAATACAGCATGAAAACATAACCTTAGAAAATCCGGTTGGTACAACCTACCTTTTCCTTTAACTCACGCTTCTTACGGGCAAACGGATTCTGCTTATTACCGGCACGTCTCTTTCCCATTGCTAAGAAAGTATTTTTGCAGATCGAACTTTAAATGCGAGTAAAATCGAATTAAACACGCGAATATTCACTGCCTCGTCGGATGAGATCTCTACTGAGCGAGGCAAGCAGTGGTGGAATGTTTACTTCTGCATACAGTAATGTCAGATTGTTTTGACACCAATTCTTTGCCAGGGTTGCCAGTTGTATTGAGAGAAATAAATAAACTGACTATTCTTCAATACACTGAACCAAAATGCCCCTAACTGAGTATGCTTAATAATCTATGCCGAAGGTTACACTCGTTCGCTAATCAATATTACGTGATATAGAGCATCTTGATATCAGCAGCTATACATCTAGTTTTCACTGGAAATAACCAGCATGGCATTTGATATCAAAGATACTCTATATTACGCAATATAGTTCGTAGTGTGAACGGGTGTTACCTGAATAAAAATTTCTCATAGATTTACAATTGAATATTTTGTAACCATAGAATAGAATCTATAGTATGTACAATTAATAGTATTGTTCACAACGGTAGAGATGACAATAGGAGTTATTGTTACCGCAATAGAATCTAATGTAAATTCAGACATCGACAATAGAAAATGGGGGTTGTTATGTATCTGAAAAATAGAAAAAAATCATTTTTTTTCCTAACAAATTTGAGTCAATTACTATTAATTGTATTGTTTCCAAGGGGTCGGACTTCCTGATCATTTGATCAGATCTCCTCATTTTTCATTTCGATCTTTGAAAAAGATCTGATGATCTTATCAAGATTTAAAATCTTTTATGACAGTTTGAAACAGACTGTTGTTTTATTTTCGGTGTTTCAAAATGTCAAAATTCTTGTTTTTCGTTTTCATGTTTTTGTTTTCTTGTTCTTGCTTGGATAACAATACAGACTGGGTAACATTTTGTAGCGCAAGCATTTTTAAGTTTAATTTCAAAAAGTTCAATAAGGTCCAAAGCTAGGTCCAAAGGCAATTTTACTATTTATATTTTAACTCTTTTCAGGGTGTATTCATGGTTTCCATGGAATCGTCAAGGTGAAACCGGATAGTAAGGCATTTCATCTGCTTCAAAAGTTGCTGCTGATGGATCCAAACAAGCACATTACTTCGGAACAGGCAATGTTGGATCTCTACTTTTCGGAAGATACCATGCCTAAGGTGAACGTCGTTGCCGGCTGCCCTATACCTTATCCAAAGCGTAAATTTTTCACCGATGAAGATCAGGACGACAAAGGTGAAAGCAAACGACAGCATCAACAACAACAACAGCAGGCAAACGTAAGAATATGGATCAATTATACACAATAACAATCGTAAATTTGTTCTTATATCTATTTTAATTCTGTAGCAGCAAGCACAACAAAACAACAACAGCAGTCAAATGTAAGTGGCTTGAAGACGTTTGTACGTCTCAATTATTTTAATTTTTAATCATTTCTCAAACATCTGAATCAGCAGCAGGCAGACGTAAGTCACACCGAACAACCTTTTCCTCAATAACCTATTTTATGGAAACAAAATAAAGGATTTCCCTTTCAGCAGCAACAGAACCAGAATTCTCAACAGCAGAAGCAGCAACAACAGCAAGTGCAGCAACATTCAACAGCAGCAAAATGATGTTCAACAATCATTAGCAGGGCGGATTCCAACAACGTATTAAAATTCTTTCTGTGATCAGTCAGTGGGGTATCATTACCAGATAATTTAACAAACCATTTTAATGTTTATTTATACGTATACGATATTGTAAATCATGTGAAAATAAGGCTGGTTAAAGGTCAATACTGTTTTGGGAAAATATTGGAAATCATTAAAATGATTTGTTTTTTTTTTTATTTCAAGCAACTTTGCAATTTTTCACATTGCGTAATTTGATCTGTATATCTAGCCACTACTCAAAGCACCAGAGATCACTTGCCGAGGATATCATGTTTAGAAATACTGTGTCGCCTTTGCCGAAGGAATTTATATAATTTAATTCACAACCGTTTCGTACTGGGTAAGCTCAGCTGGGCTCATCGGTTTGTTCTAATCTGCTCCATTGCAACTAGTTCCAAAATTGTACCACTTGACCGACTCCAACTGTTGGTACAATGACCTACAATAACCTGCTGACTACGGTTACGTCAGCTCCAAGACGTTTTGAATGGATTGGTTGAATCTATTATCGAATTCGTTTTTGAACCTAGGTTGGAACCAGTTCCAACCTGCGATACCCGAACTTATTGTCAGTGCAAACCTCAATCCGATACGAGTTACAAACACAACCATACACACTGACGTTTAACACACAACAAGCCGATCCAATTTTGATACCCGATCCAGTTTGGAACTGGATCAAAAACGAATTCGCTATATGTCAATTTATCCAGTTCCAGATCATAGCTCTGAGCAAAATTATACTTACAGATGTTTCATGCCTGGCTTATATTACTTCATGTAACATATTTCTCCTGGAATATATGTAATTATATTAATAAAAGAATTATAATAATTACAATGTATTGATCATATATTAATACAGAGATCAAAGGACTTGAATGTTGTGTTGTGAAATGTGTTGCTTTTTTTTTCATTTTTATTTACAATTTTGAGACACTGAAAAAAATGTGTAGTTGTTAAACCAAGATTGCCCGATCAACGACCCGATCTTTGGAAAAGATTTGAAATCTTTTGAAGATTTTGAATTGATCAGATTGACCAACCCCTTGATTGTTTCACAATTGCTGAAAATCCTAGTATATGAAGCCAATTGTAGATCTATTGTGATGACAATATGTATTTTTAATTTATCAGATTCACGAGCAATAAGGTTTATGATCGGGAATAGATTTTAAGGTTTATATTATTGTGTTCAGATTACAGAGTTAACATGTTATTCACAAAGTATTATGCGTTGCGCGATAAATTATCGCGAAAGTTGTGCGAACACAGTTAAATCGGCTTGGTGTCTTCGGCACAGTTATTACTTGGGTCATTCTCGCTCTTATTCACTCAGAAAAGTAAACTTTCGATATATTCATAAGATTGTTATACTATTATGATTATTTGCTATAAGAAATCAGAATGAAGTTCATAAATTTATCTTATGAAATATAATGATGTTGAAAAAATAAAAAAATATATGCAGCAACCTGGATTAGAAGCTTGAACGTTGAGGATATGACTCCATACACAAAGAATAATGATTGTTAGAGTTAAAAAAAACCATTGCTACAATTGATTTGCGTTGGTTCTTTTTCGTAGAAATCGTGAAAGCAAACTCACAACAAAAACGTCAAAACTGTCAAATCAAAATTTGCGTTGGTTCTTTTTCGTAGAAATCGTGAAAGCAAACTCACAACAAAAACGTCAAAACTGTCAAATCAAAATTCTTTGTCCGTTTAAAAGTTGAAACTTTCAGAACGAATTGTAGAACTGTCAAATAGAAACCATGGCATTGTTGAAAATGAAAGCAAATTATTTGTATGGCTAAATAAACTTTCAACGAGAAAGTGTCGTGTGATATAAATAAAAATATGCCCTCTGCATTGAGATAAAAAATAGTTTTTACTTCAAGCTTAGGTTTATCTTTCAGATGAACTGTAGAATTTTCAACCCAAAAGCGTGGCATGAAAGCAAATTATTTTTATTCCAAAGTGAACTATCAAGATGAAATTTTCGTGCTCTTAAAATAAAAGAGCAAACAAACATCAGTGTCAAATAAACGCTTGTTCAAACAATTTCTTCAAATTTGTTTGAATAAACAGTTATTAAGCATGGATGTTTGTTGGGAAATATTCCTATATGTAAGTCGTAGAATGTTATCCTCATTTGTCTACTCGAATGGCAATCCGCTTTCATCCATCCTCACGCAGTTCTCACATCAACTCGGCTAAAAGGTGCTCCGAATGTACTCCTAAATCACGAACAAACTCCTTCAATGTTCGACCAGCGATTGTAGCATATCTATCACCCTTCGCCTGGAAATAATAGAAGCAAAATAATTACTTACTTTCCGGAACAACTTGAATCGAAAACACAGCCGACGTCCTTTTTTTTACGGAAAACAAACTCGAAAAAAACATTTTCCTCGCAATTTTCCCCAAACGCGTACGAAAGCGGACGGGAACAACGAAGAACGATATTTTTCCGATTCAATACTACCAAGTTCAGACTTTTCGACACCAGTCACCACCCACATGTGACTACCAGCACAAACGACTGCCATTGGTTAGTTAATTATATGATATTTGATGATATATCAAGGGGTGAGTCGCTCAGCACAATATCTTTTGTGAATATGAATGTGCCAGTTTCCTCTCTTGTCCATCGAACACTACAACATAGATATTTGCCCATGCATAGCCGGAACTTTCTGCAGAGAAAAAAACTTTGATATCAGTGTTTTTCAGCTGCTCCGAGTCCTCTGGTAAAAATAGGTTATGTGAGATAAAGTTATGCTTTCATCTGAAATACACTTACTGTGAAGCAAAATGCAGCTTATTTTTTCATACCATACGCGTGAGTGCTATTCAGTATCTTCGTAGAATAGCTGGATGTAGCGGTAATGGGATTGGGAAATACTTGATACCTATTTAGGAAATGACATTGGTGACATCCAGGGGGCACATCAACTCTCTGCTAAGAAACCAGAATTCAGCTGGATTTCATGCGTATGTTTCTCCATTAATTTCTTTTAACGGAGTTCCACCAGCAACAGCTTCTTCACGAAGGTTCTAAGACATGATCCGCATGTCCTCTTCAATCTCCGGATCTTCTCGATTATTACCTTAGCCAGCGACTGGCTGCAGATGTTCTGCTTTTTCAAAATATTTAGGATATGGAGGATGATGGTTCCTTATCCCGCTTCCCATTTGCTCCAAAAACTTGCCTTTAATTAAAGCTGATAAGTGATATCATGTCACGACCTCGGTCACGACTTATCAATTTAATCACTAACCTCATTCAATATTTCCAAAATTTCGCCTCAACTAACAGGTAGATCAAAAGTTCACTTATAATCATTTTCCGTTGCTTGACGAACTAAACAAATTAAAACAACACCACAACAATTTGAAACGTAATTTTTTCAGGGCTGCCAGGTTATATCTTCGAGACGTACAAATGTCAAAAGTGTGTCATAGAGTGCCACATATGTTCCGTTATGGTGTAAGGTTTCCTACTTCGGGGTGTCTGTCACACTGTTCTAAGCGACACACCCCTTGTGATATATATGATATATTTACTCATTTATGGAAGGAGTACACACTTAGATTTTATTACAGTATACTGTATTTTTTTACCGAATATGAAACAGCTGAACATCTGGTAATCGATTCGGTAGTTTTTTAACTTTACAATACGTTCAGTAAATTTAACTTCGCTACTGAGCTGTCAAAACTTACCGAAATGTTCTGTAAATTTTTGCTGAACGATTGGTAACTCGAGCTGTCACATTTTTACCGAAAATGATGCAATAAATTTACAGTTGCTCAGTAAAACTTACATGATTCGTTGTAAACAAGTTTTTATTGATTTTCTTTCTTGATTTTTACATTAGGAATAATTAATGAGTTAAATTAATATTTTATTCCCTTTTCAGTTATTTTCGTTGTTCATTTCCGTTGATACAGATTTATTTTAGTGTTAATAAGCATATGTAAAAATGTTTAAAACAAGCAGGCTTATCTATAATGTGAAAAGAAAGACAATGTATCAACATAATTTTTTTCAACGATGTTAAAAATATATTAGGAGCTTCTTACTGCAATCAAATGATTCCTGGGGTAAACCAAAATACTTCCCTACCTGGCGAGTGTGGCTACGGTCCCGGAAAGTTGCTGTCCATTCCATTCCATTTATGGCACTTATTTTTGGCTGCACCGCGAAGTTCAACAGAGCTGGTCAACTATTCAACTTTAAAATGGCGGGAAAAAGTTGTGTTTGACAGCATGGGAATAAATAACAATCAGTTCGGTACATTTTTTCACAGAATATTTTGCAAAAGATTAAATTTACAGTACATTCGTAATTATTGTTACAGTGTTGCGGAACTGCAGCAATTTACAGTTCCGATCGGTAGTGTTTTTTACAATTTTCGGTAGTTTTCTGTAACTTACAGAAATTCAGTATTTTGATTGCTGGAATTCAGTAAAATGTCATATTTTACAAAATGTTCGGTAAAAATTATGTTTTACAGAACGAATTCAGCAAAATAAGTACCGAACAAGATTTTGGAAATTTGGTGTGTAGGAGTTTTTATGGTAACTGAACTATTCATCCTATTCAGCATATTTTTATTTGGCTTTTTACTACCTGACATATTGTTAAAACTATTTATATTGACAAATTGATAGCTTATAGTTGTCAACTATAAGAGTACAATAACGGAAACGGTCGTCATCAATAACGGAAATGGCCCAGGAATGGTTTGTGATTATGCGAGTGGCTCGAGCACCGATTTTATTGTACTCCCGCTTAAGTAAACATAGTCTACATAGAGAAAAGTTTGAAAGACAATTTTACTATTATTGGGGATTAGGATGACTTCGGTAGTATAGGGATTTAGAACCGACTATGAACCGACTACCTCATTTCCACAATGCACACTACTGCACCCAGACGTGATAAGCCGAATAATACATATAATCACAATAACCGGCAGGTTCGAATCTAGATTGCCTCATATTTTTATATTTTCAACATCATTATATTTCATAAGGCAAATTAATGCAGTGTATACTGATTGCTTATGGCAAATCATCAGTATGAAATCTTATGAGTATCGAAAGTTTATTTCGCTGAGTGTAACTTTGGGTACAAATTACTTACTTTTGGGTAGAATTTCACCTAAAAATAAGTTAATTGTACCCAACGGTAGCATATCGTGATTATAAAGGCCCAAACGCAATATGGACGGAAACTGAACGGAAACGAAAAGTTTGACAGTTGTCGTAAATGAAGTCAATATGTCCAATTGGAATCAATTTGAATCTTATCAGTTTTCTATCCGACAAGCAGGTTTAGTCAGATTGGGCTATTTCGCTGCCGTCGCCGTTCCGCTTCCGTTATCACTGAGTTTGAACCTTAATAACGATTATAACCAACACGGTAATTCTGAGGTAGTCATTTTTTGACTACATTCTATGCATTTCAATGAACATCCTCCATACGTCAAAAAATGCCTACTTTTCAATCCCAATAAATGAATACTTTTAAGTCCTCTTTTCAATCCAGTGTGACAGAAAAAATGCATTAAAACAAGGCTATTATCAAAGTGGAAACATCCATTTGTTCTAGTTGATTGATTTTGCCGAAAAAAAGTGAAAATAAATAGAATGGATTGCAAGCCATACCTGAATCCAGTACCATGGACAGGCTACAAGGTACTGATTAGATCATTTAGATTGATCTTAAGCTATTGATACTATAACCGTCGCTTTTTCGGAAATGAAAACATTCTTCTGTAAATCATCAATCCCTGCAAGAAGAAACATGTTCATACATGGTGTATTTTATTTGCATGTGTGAGTTTTTGAGATAAATTGATACGGAATGTTTTTTATTAGAAGAAGATAAAAGCATATCCTTACTTTTGAGACATTGGCGCTAATTTTCTTATCTCATCTTCATTTCATAAAGTGACTAGTTCCTAAACACAATCATTGAAAAAATGCATAGTTTCTAATCTCTTTCACATGCTGCAAAATGCTTAGAATTTATTCACTCTTTGACGTATAACCTTTTTAGTCATTTTTGCATAAAACCTTTTTAGGCATTTTATGCATAATTCCAGTCTTTAAGCAAAGTGCCTACTTTGAAGTCATAATTGCATACTTCAGATTAACCGTGAACGTTAGCTCCCACACTTAACTGCTCCGCTGGATACTTTTTCTAAGCGTGTGAAGAGCTGTCCGATGTACAAGGTGAGCCACATGTCGTTTTGTGCCACCTGGGTCACACCGCGTTGATGGTGACATAACTTTGTTTTACTGAATCATTCACCCAGCACAGGAGAAAACACTCGTTGGGCGTGTAGTTCATCTATTTTTCCTATTTCGTTCCAGCATTCTGCCACGGCATGGTCTTTACGACGGTAATCAATTTGGTCCGGTCGCGAGGTCCGGATGAGTTCTGGAGGAAGCGTAAAATCTTCAAATTAGCCGCCGTAAGTTGCCTGTGGTTAAAATTGCAGCTCTGTTCGAAAACATCGCACTCGCACTCTGTGGCAAATTTTGGTCAAAATCTAAATTATAATTTCAGCACTACATCGGCCGTCCGCGGAATTGCTACGGTATTACAATCCGAAGTGTACATCGTGCATTGGCCTATGCAACCAAGGGCCAGGCACTGAAAAACAGGATATGCGTGAACTGTGGACCCATCGGATAAACGCAGGCTGCGAACAGCACGGAATGCAGGTCGAAGAATTTCAAAGTGGATTGTACAGAAATGAGGTTTTAATCAATAGGTAAACTATAAATATATTTACGGAATGTTTGAATGATAATCACCAAACATTAAATGTACAACCATCAGGAAAGTGTTGGCCGATCTTGCAGTTTGGGAACCAAGAACGTTCGAAGCATTAGCACTAATAAGTCAGCAGGTTCCAGAGGACGATGAAGGTTTACTTGTGTGTTCACAAAAACAGAATCATAAATTTTAATGTTAATCTTTTACAGGATCTTCGTCGTCTGGCAAATAGTTGTAAATACGGTTAACTAGTGAGAAGGAGGTTATAATCATGAATAAACTTAAAATAAAGTCCTTTCGTTTTCTCAGAGTTTAATTTCTATTGCTATGCATCTTCGAATAATTATGTATCGGGTGTAACTGATTAAGATCGTGTGTAACTGAATCAAATAATCACTCACTGATTTAGTTAGCTTTGTTTTAGAACATAAATTGAAACCAGTTCCAACATGCAATTTCCGAAATAATTAGCAGCACAAATGCAAATCCGATACTAGTTACAAGTAAAAGCATCCAACAAACCCGGTTGGAACCTAATCAAAAACCGAAACAGTATTAGATTCATCGAACTGTAAGTGAACTTAGACTACCGTTTTCACTTACGAGGTGACTCTATATTTGAATTTCACGGAGACATTAAAATCTGACAGCGTTTTTCCTGCCTTGCGTACCTAGAATTTAAGTCACTTTTTGCTTGACATAATTTATGGCCGTTCCCTAAGTGATGCGCAGTCATTTCATATAGTTCATATGTTTCAGAGGACAAAAAAGGATTACAATTACCTGTTTCGCTGCGCGTTCTTGAAAGCACTTATCACCTCTCAATTGTCTGAAAATCCTTTGTGGGGTCCGACTGGTTGGCGTTCTGCTTCTTCCAAGGTATCTACATAACGCCTATCAAACCCGCCATGCTTCCCGCGGGCATTGCAGGTGGAAAATAGCATCATGTCTCGAACTTGCTCCTCCAACGCCAGCAACATCGTCGCCACCTCTTCGTTTTCTTCAGAATATCCACCTGATCCGGCGAATGTTTGATCAAAATTTCCTCCACCGTAGCCATAATTGGCGTAACCAGCTTGAACCTGTCTACCAAACTCAACTTTCGCATCGATGTTCGGCAAACCAGTTCCACCACGAACCAGTTCCATTACCGACATGGCACTGGTGTAGATACAGTTCAGTTAAGGGTCAAACTTGAATTACTCCGACAATAATTGTTTCGTAATATCGGCAAACACAGCGGGAAAAAATGCGTTAAACCTGTACCTTAACCTATATGGTAATTTGAATAACCGAAAAAGTTCGAATCAGAATCTTTGCCTTTATCGAATCAACTGTCTACGGGTTTTTGCCACCGCTGGGTCGTCTGGGCTTTCTTGAATGACTTCACCATCCGGGCCACCGTCGAATGATGGAATCCCGGGTGTTTACCGATCCATCTGTGAGACGTAGTCGAAAGTTCCACGACGGCGTAAATATTTGTTTGGCAAATCTGCTCTTGTTCCGATGCCATCTGGATAACCACTTGATAGCATAGCATAGTATTTCCGGCCATACATGAATCTGGGTTGTCTGTTGTAGAAACGTTGGAAGCGCCAGAAGAGCTGCCTTGGATGTGACACACTCTCGCTTCACTTTACTCCATTTTTGAGTACAATGGTATGCTATCTCTTTTCCTCACGGAAATGTTACTCAATTTTCGTAAAAGTGGATCTACTCAAAAATTGAGTTGATCCACTTTAACGAAAATTGAGTAACATTTCCGTGAGAGAAAAGAGATAGCATACAATTGTACTCAAAAATTGAGTAAAGTGAAGCGAGAGTCTTCATCCATCGATCTCGTTGTCCAGGTCCTTATGATCAGCAAGGGATGGGAAGGGAAGTATTGATTAGATGTCTTCTCAAGAAGATGCTGAGCACTCATGGTACCTTCATAGACATCTGCAGTTGGAAGTTAGATAGGATTGTGCGGGAGTCTTTCCTTGGCGAGAAAGCGTATGTATATTTATATGTATATAGGTCGTTGGAAATGACGAAGCTAAGAAAGTTGATGCACTCCTTCGTTATCTGCTTTTCTGAGCTGGAGCACAGGTGTATCCTACTAGTATCCAGGCTCTCCTTGTTTGGGAGCTTGTCAGTCGGTTGGGACACTAGCACTAACTCTTATCTTAGCCTTCTATGATAGCTTTCCGAAAAGAGAAAATGGACTCGCCGACACACACACACACACACACACACACACACACACACACACACGTGCGCGCGAGTACATGTTTGAGGGGGTGCATGCCAGAATGCTTACCAGAGTTATTTAAAATAGTTTGTACTTATCTGTACAAAGTCCAGTATCCATTACTGTCCTTGTCTTCGGACATTAATTCCATTAACTACGTTCAATTTTGTTTAAGTTAATGCCATTCTGCAGGTTAAATGAAAAATTTCCTTCTATCAACACTTTTTTAAATGCGACCGACGGGAAACTACAATGATTCGGACGGGACTTCTCCTTTCCTTATTGTAAATGGCCCTTTTCTTTCTTCTTAAGACTTTACAACACAATTTAAAACTCGGGCAGACTCTCCTAGATTTTTCGCATGAACCAGGTTTTTTTTTAACATTTAGATAAAATTTTACAAGCAAACGTTTGGTATACACTCAGGCAAATAAACTTAAGAGCTTCATAAGGTTCAACTTATGAACGATGCTTTGGAACTTCATAAGGCTGACTTATGATTAGATTTTGTATCACACGACGTTGTTCTTGTACACCTTTAAGCTTTCCTGATTACAAGTGTTAATATATACTATATTCAAAGGAGTAAAACAAAAGAAACTGTTGCACAAAGAAGGTTAGAAAAACTTCAAAGACTAGCAACTTGTTCAATTAGCGGTGCAATGAGAAGTACACCAACGAAGGCACTGGATGCATTACTTTTTATGTTGCCATTGCATCAATTCATACAGTTTGAAGCTGAAAAGAGCGCACTAAGGATCACAAGGTTTGCGAACCTTTTAGAAGGTGTTCTAATAGTGCTAATAGGACATCTTAGCATTCTAAAAATTGTAAAATTTAATCGTTTAGTTATGAACAACGAAGATTGGATGGAGAAAAAATACAACTTTTATTGTTCATATCAAGTTATTGATCCTGGGCGTGATTCGTGGGCAAGAGGTGGCCCAAACCTCCACCAAGGATCGATTGTTTTCTATACAGACGGTTCGAAAATGAACAATCAAGTGGGAGCTGGGGGTAACTGGCCCAGGGATTAACCTTTCAATCCCAATGGGAAAGTGGCCAACTGTATTCCAAGCTGAAATTCAAGCAATTCTGGAATGTTCTGCTATATGCTTACACGCAGAAACTATAGATATTCAAATATATGCATTTTTTCGGATAGTCAAGCAGCTCTGAATGCTTCAAAGTTAGCAATATGCACGTCAAAACATGTTTGGGAATGTGTTCAATCACGTCGTAATCAAGTCAATTTGTACTGGGTTCCTGGTCATTCTGGACCAGTACAATTTGAATTCTGGAATTGATGGAAACGAGAAAGCCGATGAACTAGCAAGACTCGGATCGTCTCATCAGTTTGTAGGACTTGAACCCTTTTGTGGTGTATCTGCTTCTTCTCTTAGAATGGAGATGAAAGCCTGGGAATGCTTAAAAGTGGAGACAAACTGGAACAACACTTTCAAAGCTAGGCAATCAAAGCGGTTCATTACTCCAAACATTTCTAATGACTCGCAAGTTACTAGATCTTACCAAAAAGATCTAACAATATATACAGGCCTTATAACCGGTCACTGTCCGAGCTGTTATCACTTGAAGCTGATAGGAAAACTTCAAGATGATTCATGTCGATTTTGTAACATGGATAGAGAAGACTCGGAACACTTGTTATGCCACTGCCCGGCAATTTTCAATAAAAGGCTGAAGTTCTTTAACAAAGGGCTACTAGAACCCCTTGAGATTTGGAAAACAAACCCCAGTACGGTAGTACACTTTATCCGGAGCGTTATACCGTCCTGGGACAATGCTTTAGATCAGACTTTGGCGATCACTTCTATCAATAGTGATGCGTCATGCTGAAAATAACTAAAGCAACAACAAAAAGGGGATATGTCACAATAGATCTAAAAATTGGTCGCAGTGACGAAAATACCCGACACGGAATAAAATATACTATTGGGCAAGTCACTGGACACATAACCTCAACGTTCAAGGTTCGAATCCAGGTTGCCCATATTTTTATAATTCCTACATCAATGTATTTCATTAGATCCGGGAAGACCGTAGAGTAGGTGAAGACTCTAAATGGCTCAGCTGCCAGCAACCCGGCGGGTCTACGGGTCGCGGATGGTGGGGTTCCATCAGATATGATGGACAGCTACTGAATACACGAATAAGTAGCTCCGGACGAGCGGCGGAGACTGTTTAGAATGTGGAGGGACTGAGCAGCTGTTGAATTTCTTCCAACAACCCACAAATATCCGAAAGCAGCCCTGACAAAAGCGAGCCACCCTGCTTTTTAAAAATAAGGGTAAAAGTCCAAGCCTTCACCCATTTGAACGTCTGTTATCCATGTTAGGGGGGGCTCAAAGCATGTTTTGTTCTCCATGTTAGGAGCGGCTTAGTCACCGTCTTGTTAGTGCGAAAGTCCTGTTGGTGCTTGGGACTACTAAACAGTAGCATCACGATGGTCCTCGTGCGAGATAGTGTGGGCCTTGCGAGCCGACACCATCTAAAAAGAATTGCAACGAATAATACATAAGCAAGAAATTCGAACCGGAACAATCGGCATGGACCTAGGCTACGTATTTCATAAGATAAGTTTATGAAATTCATTCTGATTTCTTAGAGTTAATAATCATAATGCAATCTTTTGAATATTAAAAGTTTCTTTCACTGAGTGTAAGTATGGGAAGCAAACTTTCACCTTGAACTCTGCACTGTACCAAGAAACCATATTAAAATTATTAAAAACATCCCATAGTTTCACACAGATCATATACCCATTTATTTTATGTGTATCCATTGAATGTCATTTGAAAAACACATAAATAGTATTATGATACCCAATAATATTCATCTGACAAAATGATACATTTTATGTGAACGAAGGTTCTGTGTGCTATCAGATGAACGACTGGCGGATTTAGGTTTCTCGAAGGAATCACTGGAAGTTTTGCAGCACATTTTTTTCTTAAAACCACATAAGATGCTGAGAAAACGTTATCTCGTTATTATATTAGAGTGTGGAATTCAGTTATACGAACTGATATCGAATTCGGTCGACGATTTTGCATTCAGTTTGAAAGAAGCTACGTTGTATTGAATTGTGCAACCATTTTCGAGTACAGGGGGGGGGGGATGACAATACACACTTAGATCAGACAAACAAAGGAATTCGTAAACTCGCTTGCATGTAGGGAAGATCACGCATTCCCAAAACATCTCTTACTTTCGGAAGGATTGTTTACCTCGGGCCACTACCCTAGCAAAGGAAAATAACATGTTGATATCATATAGGTAACAGTTTCTGTTATCCCTGTTATCGTGTTAATTTCCGCTGTTATCGCATAACAAATTTAGTTATCACCATTGGCAAATTTTGTTATCATATGTTATCATGTTGAACATACTATTTTTTATGAACGTTATAATTTGAATTGTAAAACTGTTAATATTTCCGGCATATTTGAACAAGGAATTTTGCTTTTAATCAAAATATTTTTTTCAGTTATTAGCATGAGAATTGGATTTCAAATTGATAACATAATTTGATACTATTTCCATAAATTTCCTTACAATACAGGATTTGTTATCAAGTTGCTCGCAGTGATAATAAAATAAGTTATTATTATGCTATTCAACGAGTTTTTTTTGTGTTATGCATTCTGTTATTTTGGCTGTTTATTCAGCCTCAATAATAACATATTCAGTGATCCAAAAATGATAACCTGTTATTGGAACTTGTTATCAATTTGGTATAATCCTTTGCTCGGGTAGGGTATCCAATAGTCGTGCGCTGGATGTATCATTATCCGGGCAGTGCAAAACTGCGTGAGTTGATGTCATCATAACAGGTTCCGCATCTTCATACATTGCTATCGACGAGGTTAATTCTGTAGAGATGTGCGTCTAGCGGGTAGTGGTTGGACATAAGTCTTGACATCATACGAGATGAAACCGCGACTCTACATCCAGAGCTTTTAACCACTCTCGACGAAACATTTGGGATAATGGAATGTAACTAATGGGAAAAAATCATCATGTGAAATCCGTCTATCAAAAATCTCGCCTTCTTGTGCATCCACCTTTGCTAGAGAGACCGCCTTCTCATTGCCTGGAATTGAGCAATGTGAGGGGACCCATACAAAGTAGTGATCCTCAGAGTACAGAGATATGCGGAAGCGGCCATGTTGAGCCAATCGAGCAGCGAGAACTGTCAAAATCTGAGCCAAACGAGCATGTTTACTGTTTGCTGAAATGTTTCGATTGCTAAGTATTGAAGTGGAGTTAAAATAAATGGATCATATTCATTACGCTTCAAAAATCAAAAATGAATCATTCGTATTCTGCTGAACTTGTGGTGTAATAATAACATAGTATTTTATGTTTATCTGTGTTCGATAATGTTGCTTGTGCTGCTGAAATGAAATTCTGTACAAATTCCAGCAATTTTTCATTTTAATCAATTCATTTCACTAGTGCCGTGTTGTCAGTATTTTGAAGAGAATTCTGCTCCAGTGTCTAATTCTGTCTGTTTGTTTGGATCGCAGATCTTCTCATAGCCGTTCAATAATGAAATCACCAAGTCTGAAGTCTACATTAGGAATCACCTACATACTCATTCAAGTCTGCAATAGTAATCATCAGAGTATTCAGAAAGTTACTAGTCGTCCATACGACAGTTTCCGACCAACCCGCTTCCGATTTTGTAATGTACATATACGGTGATACATCGGTGTACACCAATAATATTCAAAAAGTAGCTTATGTTGACGAAATTCGATGTGCAAAACTTTGCAATACACTTCATAGTTGATATTTTTTTTAAATATATAATAAACAAATTACTTGCACGTTATAAATGTTAACAATAAAAGCTGACAACAACGAAGTCACGCACAAAGCTGTAACATTTTACTCTGCTGAAGTGTTAGCAGCTTTTGTAAACAAAACGAACACCGTTGCCAAACCGTCGGATTGAATTTCCGCATATCTCTGTACTCTGAGGATCACTAGAAATAGTACTCGGCATTATAACCTACGCCGTTAGAAATTTCATTTGCAATTTTATACGTAGGTGCAGTAACAGGCAGTTTGTTTCGGTTGGCCTGATGAAATTCGGTCCCCAGTTAACGACGCGTCAAATATCTTTTAATGCCCAAAAAGTGTAGGGCCTTCACATTCTGCCGAAAGTAGACAACCCAAGGAGAGGAAACGTACATCTGGAGGAAACGGAATGCATGTTTTCTGGGGCATAACAGTTAAACGTAAATAATTCATCTACAATTTCGTTAAATTACGTTTCACAGAAGTCGAATATTCTTCGAGTGCTAGCTCCCAACCTGTGTGTTGAGGAGCAATCAACTGCTAGCGAAGGTTCTAGAGACATCGACTTGAACGCCAGGAGGCGCTCAGATACCCTAAAAATTTCTGGTCTTGAACCTAGCGATGCAGTCTGCGAGCACATAGCTGAAACGTCAAGACCATTGTCCAAATCGTTAGTTTAATTGTTTTATTATTCAGCTTAAATGACATGTAAATATTATAAAACCTCAAAATAAATTCATTTCAAAATTATTGGAACATCACAAAATTATTGGAAATTTATTAACGATGTAAATCATTTTTATTGGAATTTCACATGAATTATATAAACCAATACTAATAACTCTCATTGGGATTTCACATAAAAGGTATGTGACTATTCCAATGAATATAATATGAACTATTGCTTGACTGTTTAATTGTTTTTCACATAGAAGTTATGTGAAAAGCTACATGGAAAATAAATATATGCGTTTTCAGATAAATTTTACATGATTTATCGGTTCAGTGTGCCATC